>SNQJ01S0187865.1:18664-35115 GCA_010110895.2 Picea sitchensis | reverse complement strand
ACTATGCAAGGTTCATCATCCATGACTAAGGGATGATCTTTGAGTTCTTCCCTTTCGTTCTAGTTAGGTACTTGTATGGGGCGAGCATACCATAGATCTTTCGATCTCTGAGGTTGAAGTCATTGAACTTCAATGTTGTGATCTTGTCCTGCTCTGTTCGAACTATGTGTATCCCCTTCGGGAGATACGCAGTGACCATGGTGTACTCGAAGTCTCTTGGTACACTATCACGATTCACCGTGCCAGCCAAAGGCGGGATGTAATTGGGCAATATGGATGGAGTCAACTTCGCATTTTCTAGGTCATCTTTATGCTTGGTTCTCTTCTCTACTGATGGTCGGGATGGTCCGGCTCCATGAGCAGTTGACGGAGAGGCTTGCACCATTCTTGTCGATGAAGCTTGTATACCTACAGACATCGACATGACTCTTTCAATCATGAGGTCGATCAAAACTTCTTCAAAAACTTTCTCCACAGCGTTAATCTCATCCGACATACACACTCGGGGTTGAAAATATCGGGTTCGAGGAGTAACTTAGACACTGCAATAGGATAAAATTCAATAATGCAATGATCATTGTGTAAAACCAACAAGTGTGCAGGCTCAGATTCACGGTTAGAAAACGTATTCTCGGTGCATGGCGTGATGGGATAAATTGGCAACAGATTGCTTGCAATGGTTGAGAAGCCTTCATTAACTCTGTTCTGTCCATTATGGCACGGTCCAACGGTCTGGTGGCGAACCATAAATGCCTTTCTACCCATTCAGGGGGTCGGACGAATGGTTATATTGATTCCAATGGCTATATTGCTTTGCCATGGCGAAGTTCCATGTGACATTGTTCTGTTATCTTGACGAAGCTCCAATTTTGTAAATTTTCATTCTACAAAGTTCCCTCTGGAACCTTTTGTAACTTGTCGATCTTATCTCTGTTCTTGCTTAGCTTTCTAGATTTATTCCCAATGAGCTTTGTCTCGGTATGCCTTTTTCCATTCTGATTCTTACCTTCGCGTTGTTGAGATTCTTTCCTAATATTCGAGGGTGATACTTCTTCTTTATATGGAACAGGTACTTCAATCTTCTATGGGTCGTCTAGTGTTCTTGCAACTTTGACATCCGAGTCTTTGGTGTTAAATAGATTTGATCTGTTATTTTGTTCTTCAATTAAGTGTGCGATCCTTTTAGTCATGAAATATTTTAACTCTTGCTTCTTCTGCTCTAAAACTTCTTCTTGTTCCTTCCTTCTGGCCTAATCTCTTTCAATCCAAGGTTTTCCTAGTAGCATGGTAAATGGGGCGTTGTTCTCAATAAATTTAATAATCTCAAAATCTTCCTTTGTTGAAGTTTCATTGGCATTCATAGAAAGTCGGGTGAGCTTTCCACATAGGTTTTTCAACTTTCCTCTAAATAGTCCTATTCCTCCGAATGAAGGAATCATAGCAGGCCTTCCTATATCTTCCCAATTTCTTTCTGTCATGATATTCACCTGTTTTTCCTCATCCAGAACACAGTCAATGTCGAAGCCTCCTATTCTTGCTTCAAGGTATTCTTTTTATTTGAAGATCTCTGATAAACTGACATGTTGGTGGTCATTCATGGTTTCTTTAATCTGTAGCAATACTTTCTCTAATTCTTTCTAGGGTTCTGCCATTTCTGTATCTTCCTTAGGGTTTTCTTGTCTCATGCTCACTTCTTCAAGCCTAGAAATCATTCTAAGGAAATCCAATACTTCATGGTCCATAGATTTTCAACAAAGACAACTAGGTCTTATACCAGGGCATTCCTTAGCAAGATGTTCCGATTTTCTGCAACTGTAACAGAGGGTTAATCCTCTCTTTCTTTTAAATGATTCCCAACTCTTTTTGTACTGTGCGCTAGGGTCATAGTAGCTAACCTGCAAACATTTCTTTCTAGGATCCTGCATCCACTTGTTCGTCCAAACATTCTTTATATGCATAGGTATAACATATCATTCACTATTCTTATCAGATCTACATATATCAAACCTTCTTTCATCTGTTAGTGCCCTAGTTTTCAAGCTAGGACAAAATCTATCAAACATACCTAGATCCATACTTTAGAAACAAAAATTTCCACTTATCTTACTTCCATAGAGCACAAAAATTTCAGATCTAGAACTTTTCACTATTCTTACCTTTATCAGAGCACAAATCTTACAGATCTTACCTCTTTTCTTCAGATCTTACCTCTTTTCTTGGAATAGAGATTCGCAGGTCAAGTGGAATGTTGTGCACTAGGGCAGAAGATCTACGTACGAAGCTTCCACAATTTAAGGATGGATCTTTTCACAAAGCTTCTTCTTCCTTAGTTCCCAACAATCACAGTTTTAGGTCCCGACAACGAAACCATTTTTTGGCATAGGGGCAAACCCAGGGTTCAATGCTACAACAAAACACCAACAAAGCCCTAAATATTGGCCCTTTTGGCAACACTTGCAAAGAAAATGAAGTGTCACCCGAGGTAGAGGCAGGGGTAGTTGCAGGACTCAGGTGTCTGCAACCTTAGCTGGGACACAGATCTGTGATTGTAATACTTAACAAAGAACTTAGTTCATCAATATTCAACCACTATCTACTTCGCAGATAAAACAGAGAATCACATCATTCATCCAGATATGATGTATCTAAGAACTTATCATAGAGAGGTCGATTAGATCCAACAGATTCAAGCACCAAGCACATTCACATAGGTCAGATCTAGCATCCATATACATCATTAGCACAAAGCACAAACATATCTATCTATCTATATCAAATAACTTATCAAGTAAAGACATAAACACATCAAGACATTGCACAAAGAAGAGAAACACATCATATACATGGTTCACCCCCACCCTGGGGATACATCCACCAACTCTTCTTCTTTATTATCTTTGTCAAGATTCTTACAGGCACATAGCATCAAAATCCTACTCCGCGGAAGACAGGAGATCTACACACACTCCGCCAAATCCTCCTTCTTCTAGCTAGGGTAAATCACCAAGCCTTCTTACAATTACTTGCATGTAGCTCCGCAAGTTTCACACAGTATGCACAGAGCACTTACAATCCTTCAATCACATAGATCTATTACTTATCCATCTGTAACTCTTCTCTTCTTACATTGCCTAGACATCTATTTATACTTTACAAAATAGGCCTAAACATGGGTAATCCCATGGGCCGACATCCCATGCTCGTTACATAATCCAAAATCCCAAAAAGGGCCCAAAAAGGGGTCGAGATCCCATAATCTTTGCTTCCTCTTGCACTCTACCTTCGATAGGTTGTCGAAGTCCCAAAATAGGTCAAACTTGATCAAGGATCTCCCAAAACTTGGTCAAGGGCCAACAGACTCTTATGTTTATTTGTCACCTTAGGTCTTCTTCCAGATGTTAAAATTGTCAGAGCCAACATTGACGTTCAGAGGAGAAGATTGCAAACAGTTCCTAGAAAAGCATAATAACGGATTGGACCTCTTGCCCCATTTATTGAAAGACTTGATTCTAGTTCCTAAAGATATCACAAGCTTGAAGGTTAGTTCATTTAGAAATCCATTCCACGAAATTGCTTGGTTGTTTACAAGAATAGCGGGACAGGAGTCCATAACAACTGTTTCCCGAATGGCTCTTTATATTTTGTATTTCACAGTCAATGAACAAGCCATTTTTTATTGGGGCAAGTTAATTTCCCATGAAATCTGTTCCCAATTGTCAAGATTCAAAAGAGAAAATAAATTTTATATGTCTTCCTACTTAGTTTTTGCGATAACACATTGYTGTTAGTTTCCACAACTGTCTCTGTCCAAGAATGTCAACTGGGAATTTGACCCAGTAACATTTTGGTACTAGGCCTTGTGGAAGAACAAGGCTTCCCATTTTTTTTATGAGGTTTTTAATGGCTTCGTGTCTGTTTTCAAAGTTTTGTTGTTAGGAGAAGATGCTCCCTACATATCTGAACAGGTAACTAGTTTTTTGGACAGGAAGGGGACACTTGAACATTTGGATAATTACACTGTGATAACAATTTTTGGCTCCATGGAAATACCTTCTCTCCTTCCATGTCACATTATGGACATAATATTTTTTGCAGAAGTAGCACGACAATACAACTACTGGTTTCATCTATTGCAAAAGAAGAAAACAAACTAGTTCATTCCTCTGCCTTGGAAAGTAGGGGAGTTCGTGTTGAAAAGCGTCAACAAAATTGACGAATTCATAGCACATTCTAGCAGCGTCAACCTAAGATATGTTGAAAGCATAAGAGGGTTCGACCCTGATAATATTTTTTGACAACATTTACAAACACTTGGCCTCGGTGATTGTTTTTTCAAAAAACACCTACCCAAAAACAGAGACACTAGAGACAATGCTCCTGCTTCTAATGTCGGTGACCTAGAAACACTGCAAAGCTTCACTAAATTGTATAGCCAACAGGGGAAAGGCCCTGGTGACAACAATGTTCAATCGGGAAATAGCACTCCAAAAAGTATGACATCCTAGATTATCGCTCCAACGACCCACCACAACAACAAAGAAACTCAGATTTATTCAAATGGAAGAGGAGATAACAAACCTCCTCACTCTAAAATTGATAGTTCTCACAAGCTTCCAGTAGACAAGAAGAGAAAAAAAAATGTGGGATAGGCAGAAGAGCTGAAAATTCAGAGTGAGAACATGGAACTTGACACTGATTTGGATAGCATGCTCCGCTACCTTGATCAGCCCAGAGACATCATCCATCATAGTCATCCAATGGACATATCTGATACCGAAAATTTTGATGAAGATGAATCCTTCGTGTTCCAGAGTGCTATTTTTGACAGCCAGTCCAAAAAATTGATAATTGAGAAAAAAATATGTAAAAAATAAGAAAGGAAAATCTCGTTCAGAGGTTGACCTTGCCAACATGTAGCCATCCCAAATCTGTCAACTTCACAAGGCGAGCAGAGATGCACTTCATGATTCCATTGGAGGCATCGAGGCCCAGAATGCCAGATTGAAGGACCAGATCATGGAATTGGAAGAGGCTTTGATTCCTATGCCATTGCTTATCAATCCTTTGGAAATAGCCATGCCTGCCACCCCTGTAGCCAACTTAAAAGGATCCTCCAGCCTCCTCACATCCTGTAGAGGATATGTGGAGAACAATATCAATAAAATAATGAAATTGGTTCCTGAGACGTGGAAAACATCACAAACCATCACTTCCCTTGGAACCAGAGCACATAGTTTGCTTGAACGTTTGCAGGCAGAGTTAAAAGATGAAGAAAATATCTATTTAAACACGGTCCTTCCTTTTGGCACCATTGTCAACAATATGACAGAAACAAAAAGAAGACAACAAGATCTTCCATCCAAAAATTGGATCGGTCAATTAAATGCATGCTGGAAAGAAAAAGTGAAGAACCTGCATCTCATTGTTCAGTCATGTGAACAATCCATATCAAAGAAAGATAAATTATTCACAAGGTTTTCAAGAATAAACTTATCCGAAAAGACTAATGACTTCCAAGACCCTGACTTAATTGCAAACTCCTTGCCCTTAACTAGGAAAGAGTTCGATAAATAGGTACATATGTTTAAGGCATTGTCTCTAGAAATTTTTTACAACATCCTTGAATATGATCAAGCTCATGTCCACGACTGGATAGTCGACTATTCAGTACAGAATGAGGAAATTCATCAGGCTCTGTCTAATCTTTCGATCGACTTCCAGGAATTAGAAAACAATCTTTTCAACATAAAAATACGGAATGAGATCAACATCGCTCCAATGAGAAGATACATTGAGGAATCGCTGGAAAGGGAATTGGAGCAAGCCGCCGACGAAAGGAAACAGGAAGTTGTCAGGATTCCAAAAGTCGTCGACGACATCAATGAAATGACATCCACAAAAAAATGGCCAAACAACTCATATGTACCATCACTGTAACTCTATTGATCACATCCTGCTTTGTTTATCAACCCAATTACTCCACTTTTAAAAATAGAAATGTGTAGGCAAACACTTATACCTTTCAATTTCTTTTTTTTGTAGGTCTTCTTTATACAATACTGTTTCTTGTACATATTTCTCTAATGGTCTGCGGGATCCCCAATCCTAGTCTACATGACAAACACATTGAAATTTCCATTAATATGTAACAAACTTTTATTTTTTTATATATTTCAAAATTTCCAGTAGTATGTAACAAACTTTTATTTTTTGACATATTTCAAATAAAACTGTTTTCTTATCTCCTTTTAAATTTATGTCCTCACACATTTTTATCTTTCACCAGTCTATATGCCAAATGAATTTAAATTTCCAATTTTTTTCTTCCACTATTAACAAATTTGTATTTTGTTATATACTTTCAAAATATAAATGGTGTTTTACATGCCAAGCATCATTTACTGCATGGATAAATTTTAAATACAAAGATTTTATGTTAAATTTTAGGAAGTTGGAATAGGAGATATTGACTAGTAAACTATAAATTTGATAGTCTATAAATTAAGATAAAGTAGAAAATGAAGAGTACTTAAAAAAAGCTAACCATTGTTACTTTTTCATGTTTTTTCATGTTACAAGTAGAAAAAAGTAAACTTAAATTTCAACGTTGATAGCTACATGTTTATGTTTGAAATATAATCAATAAAAAAACACAATATTTCATAATTTAAAGTTGTTTCTAAAGACAATTTTCACACTCCAACATAGTGTGATCAAGAAGACATTTAATTGTCACTACATAAAGATAGATTCGGGCATAAATTGAAAATCTTACTCAGTTTGTGCAATGTCACTTATATTAAGGATTTTGTTAATGATTGAAATGTAAGTTGAAATAGAAAAATTATGACTTCATAAAGAATCACTCTTTGTCTATAAACCAATGGATATTACTATTAAGGGATGTTTTAGCCCCTTTCCCCTTCACTCTTCGAGTTTGCGATGAGATAATGTGATGGCCTCCCCCAATGTTAGCTCCCCTTTTTTAATCACATCCTAATGCATATGATTTTAACATTACAATGCCTTAGTAAAAAATATGTCTTTCCACAAGTGTGGGTGTGTTGGAGAATATTACGGGACTAGTTTTTATTCTCAATGTGAACTAAACAAATTAATGCAGAAGGGGATGGAAAAGATAGAGGGCGTAGTCTCCCTCATTATTCATTCTACCTTTACTTGAAGAGTGATGGTTTTCTCTTCATGTTTTATATTTTTTTTGAACTAGGAACCTAGGTAAGTGACATCATTGGTCTTCCTATATTCATAATGGTACATTGTTTTTGTTGGTGTGCATCCATCAAGGATGTGAATGAGGTCTTGTGAGGTCCAAGGAAATGTATTAAGGAATCAGTTGTAGTGCAGGGTTATGTGACTAAGGAGGTAATGGCCACTGAGAAATGGAGAGTGCAATTCAAATCCCATATGCAGGAAGAAAACAAGGATCTAGACAAACTCAATGTTGAATCAATAGAATTTTGTGTTGGGGAGTAGGCATTTAGGTTCACAATTTCAATTTTATGCAGGAAGTATCTGGGGTTGTATATTACAATTTCAACCATCTAGGCCCTATTACTAAAGCTAACTACTTTCATCAACATTCTACCACATAACCTACTCCTAGAACTCCCTACATCACATGACATTTCTAGTGACTCTCAAGATGAGCTTGACTCTACTACACAAGTTAAATTAATCACAAGCATGTGTCTAAGATTATAATTTTCTTCAATATTTCAATGCTTGCAAATATGTCATAGTATATTAAACTCTACACCTCTAATGGGCCTTCAACCATGATAGACTTCTCTTGTGAAGCTTCCCCTCTCTCCTTCTTTTTCCCCTTAGGAGACTTGACAATTTGTCTCATAGGGGTCTTCCTTGGTGGCATATTCCCCGTGTTATCGCATGATTTGTAGTTGTGTAAATCCCAACATAAGATCGCCAAATATTGTGTAACTATAGGAAATCCTACCATTGTCACCTTATTAAGAAATCCCCTCATTTTAGTGAAGGAGGAGGTCCACCACAAGGGAGAATTCCCTAGTGACCTTAAGGGATAAAAGTAGCAAGTTTGATATTCAAGCCTACCACCTGCTCTCTTGATCACCTAATGATAAGTCTAGGTCTATGAAATGGATGAGGTTAAAAAGGTGTTTGAGTACCTGCTTGGAACAATAACACTTTATAGCATTTTTATGATCAATTCCAAGTACAAACATGCAATTAAATCCTCTTAAGACACTATACAATGACAATTTACTATAGCTGGTACAAATTTGCAGCAATACAACAATTTATAACAAGTACAAGTTTGTAACAAAAACAAATAAAAGAGATAAAAAAATTCATCAATTGATAAGGAAAACTTAGCACATATCCAATAGATTAATGTCCTATTGTTCAAAGCAATTTATGAGCATGTTATACCACCATTAGATGAATGTATGCAACAAATTTAAGTGTTATCGGGTGGTTGTAGCAAACTTTTGCAACAACAATAATTTTTCCACACAATTAACACAAGTTAGTGTTTGTAAAGTTAATAGATAACTTGTGAGATTAAGGATAAATAGGTTTTTTTTTTATCACTTTCACCACAAGAGAACTTAAATGATTAGTGCCTTAGGGTTGTGGAGTCTTTATAACAACAATGATATCACTTAGAGATGAAACTAGCAAAGATCTAAGAGGTAGGGTTTAAACTCTAAGGTGATAGCATGTTAGGGCCTTAGGGTTTAAACCTTGAGGAGAATGGTTTTGCTAGAGTGAAAGAACTTTTGGGATCTATCAACCTTTCCTCCCTTCTTAAGTACTTAAACTAGGTCACAATCAAGAGTCTAGAATCAAACTCCTAAAGTGCTATCACTTTAGGTATTTAGGAGTCTAACACTAGGTCTATTACTTTAGGGATTTAGTGTCATAGTATATTAAACTCTACACCTCCAATGGGTCTTCAACCATTATATACTTCTCTTGTGAAGCTTCCTCTCTCTCTTTCTTTTTTCCCTTAGGAGACTTGACAATTTGTCTCATAGGGGTCTTCCTTGGTGGAATATTCCCTATTTTATCGCATGATTTGTAGTTGTGTAAATCCCAACACAAGATCACCAAATCTTACGTAACTATAAGAAATCCTACCATTGTTACCTTATTAAGAAATCCCCTCATTTTAGTGATGGAGGAGGTCCACCACAAGGGAGGATTCCCTAGTGACCTTACGGGATCAAAGTAGCAAGTTTGATAGTCAAGCCTACCACCCCCTCTCTTGATCACCTAATGATAAGTCTAGGTCTGTGAAATGGATGAGGTTAAAAAGGTGTTTGAGTACCTTCTTGGAACAATAACACTTTATAGCATTTGTATGATCAATTCCAAGTACAAACATGCAATTAAAACCTCTTAAGACACTATACAATGAAAATTTACTATAGCTGGTACAAATTTGCAGCAGTAGAACAATTTATAGCAACAAGTATAAGTTTGCAACAACAAAAAATAAAAGAGATAAAAAAATGTATCAATTTACAAGGAAAAATTAGCATATATCCAATAGATTAATGTCCTATTGTTCAAATCAATTTTTGAGCATGTTATACCACCATTAGATCAATGTATGCAACAAATTTAAGTGTTATCAGGTGGTTGTAGAAAAAATTTGCAACAACAACAATTTTACCACACAATTAGCACAAGTTAGTGTTAATAAAGTTAGTAGATAGCTTGCGAGATTAAGAATAAAGGTTTTTTTTTTATCACTTTCACCACAAGAGAACTTAAATGATTAGTGCCTTAGGGTTGTGGAGTCTTTATAACAACAATGATATCACTTAGAGATGAAACTAGAAAAGATCTAAGAGGTAGGGTTTAAAATATAAGGTGATAGCATGTTAGGGCCTTAGGGTTTAAGCCTTGAAGAGAATGGTTTTGGTAGAGTGAAAACAATTTTGGGCTCTAGCAACCTTTCCTCCCTTCTTAAGTACTTAAACTAGGTCACAATCAAGAGTCTATAATCAAACTCCTAAAGTGATATCACTTTAGGGATTTAGGAGTCTAACCCTAGGTAGGATTTTGTTCACAAATTTATGGATGAAATTAACCTTGTGAGAGGAGGAAACACTTAAGCTCCTCTCTTAGGGTTTTACCAAGAAGGATGTTCAGTATGAACAAGTAAAATTTACCATACACATTCAATAGCATGAAATTGAAAAAATTGAATTACTTCACCAAGATAAGACAAGAGTAAACCCTAATTGCAACAATACCATCCAAAAGTCCATAAATAAGCATCCACACTTGAACTCTAAGAAATAACGCACTAGAGAAAAGAGACAATAACCCCAATATAGAAAATATTTCAGACTTGTCTCTCAAATGTGTGAGAAATTTGTGATGATAAAATGAGTCTTGGATAGCCATATTTATATGGAAACCCTATCCATCCAAAAGAATCTAATGAAAATTCACGTCTTTACATAAGAGGGTTGACCCCTTAAATTTTCCCTTGCAATATACAAATTTAATTTCCTACATGAAAGAAAACCATAGAAGGGTGATGTCATGCCCTAAGAGGGTGTTGTAGGCTCTCCAAGTGCAACGTCAAGCATGGTGAGGGATACATTTGGCCTCCAAAGGTCACGTGCAATGCTCAAAGTTCCCTTACATGGTCTGCTCCTATCAAGCCACCTATGGAATGATCCTATCCATCAAACCCCATCCCTCCAAGGTTACATCAAGGGCTAGGAAATGACGTCCTAGGCCTCCAAAGGCCAATGTCCAAGTGGATAAGGGTGAAACCTCTTCCTCTGGTGATGCCAAGGTTCCTCCAAAGGCAACATCCTATTTCCTCTAGGTGCAATGTCCACCATGAAAGAAGCAAACAAGGATCAAGACAAACTCAATGTTGAATCAATGGAATTTTTTGTTGGGGAGTAGGTGTTTAGGTTCACAATTTCAATTTTATGCATGAAGTATCTGAGGTTGTATATTACAATTTCAACAATCTATGCCCTATTACTAAATCCAACTACTTTCATCAACCTTCTACCATAGAACCTACTCCTAGAACTCACTACATCACAGGACATTTCTAGTGACTCTCAAGATGAGCTTGACTCTACTACACAAGCAAAATTAAACACAAGCTTGTGTCTAAGATTCTAATTTTCTTCAATATTTGAATTCTTGCAAATATTTAATTTTATTGTCATAGTATATTAAACTCTACACCTCCAATGGGTCTTCAACCATGATAGACTTCTCTTGTGAAGCTTCCCCTCTCTCTTTATTTTTTCCCCTAGGAAACTTGACAGATTGTCTCATAGGGGTCTTCCTTGGTGGCATATTCCCTATGTTATCACATGATTTGTAGTTGTGTAAATCCCAACAAAATATCACCAAATCTTGCGTAACTATAGGAAATCCTACCATTGTCACCTTATTAAGAAATCCCCTCATTTTAGTGATGGAGGAGGTCCACCACAAGGGGGGATTCCCTAGTGACCTTAAGGGATCAAAGTAGCAAGTTTGATATTCAAGCCTACCGTCCCCTCACTTGATCACCTAATGATAAGTCTAGGTATGTGAAATGGATGAGGTTAAAAAGGTGTTTGAGTACCTGTTTGGAACAAGAACACTTTATAGCATTTGTATGTTCAATTCCAAGTACAAACATGCAATTAAAACCTCTTAAGACACTATACAATGACAATTTACTATAGTTGATACAAATTTGCAACATTACAACAATTTATAACAACAAGTATAAGATTGTAACAATAACAAATAAAAGAGATAAAAAATGCATCAATTGACGAGGAAAAATTAGCACACATCCAATATATTAATGCCCTATTGTTCAAAGAAAAATATGAGCATGTTATACCACCATTAGATCAATGTATGCAACAAATTTAAGTGTTATCAGGTGGTTGTAGCAAACTTTTGCAACAAAAACAAGTTTACCACACAATTGGCACAAGTTAGTGTTAGTAAAGTTAGTATATAGCTTGCGAGATTAAGAATAAATAGTTTTTTTTATCACTTTCACCACAAGAGAACTTAAATGATTAGTGCCTTAGGGTTGTGGAGTCTTTATAACAACAATGATATCACTTAGAGATGAAACTAGCAAAGATCTAAGAGGTATGATTTAAACTCTAAGGTGCTAGCACATTAGGGCCTTAGGGTTTAAACCTTGAGGAGAATGGTTTTTCTAGAGTGAAAGCACTTTTGGGCTCTAGCAACCTTTCCTCCCTTCTTAAGTACTTAAACTAGGTCACAATCAAGAGTCTATAATCAAACTACTAAAGTGATATCACTTCAGGGATTTAGGAGTTTAACTCTAGGTAAGATTTCCTTCAAATATTTATGGATGAAATTAACCTTTTGAGAGGAGGAAACACTTAAGCTCCTCTCTTAGGGTTTTACCAAGCAAGATCTTCAATATGGACAAGTAAAATTTACCATACACATTCAATAGCATTAAATTGCAAAAATTGAATTACTTCACCAAGATAAGACAAGATTAAGCCCTAATTGAAACAATACCATCCAAAAATCAACAAATAAGCATGGACACTTGAACTCCAAGAGATAGTGCACTAGAGAAAAGAGCCAATAACCCCAATATAGCAAAAATTTCAGACTTGTCTCTCAAATGCGTGAGAAGGTTGTGATGATAAAATGAATCTTGTCTAGCCATATTTATATGGAAACCTTAGCCATCCAAAAGAATATAATGAAAAATCACGTCTTTACATAAGAGGGTCGACCCCTTAAATTTTCCCTTGCAATATACAAATTTACTTTTTTAGATGAAATAAAACCATAGAAGGGTGATGTCATGCCCTAAGAGGGTGTTGTAGGCTATCTAAGTGCAACATAAAACATGGTGAGGGAGACATTGGGCCTCCAAAGGTCACGTGAGATGCTCAAAGTGCCCTTCCATGGTCTGATCCTTTCAATCCACCTATGGAATGATCCTATCAATCAAACCCCATCCCTCCAAGGTGACATCAAGGGCTAGGAGATAACATCTTAAGCCTCCAATGGACAACATCCAAGTGGATAAGGGTGAAACCTCTTCCTCTAGTGATGTCAAGGTTCCTACAAATGCAACATCCTATGTCCTCTAGGTGCAATGTCCATCATCCATTGTCTTATTCATGTGGGGTCCAACGCCCATCCTGTGGGCAAGGTATTTCAAATACAAACAAGTACTCCCTCCAAGGGTCCATAAGTCACAAGTGTCATGTGAAGTAAGTCATATTTAATACAAGAACCACCCAAACATGTGCATCAAACCCCCTTTTCAAACTAAACAAATGCTCAAAGAAGTTATAAGTTTTTCCTAATTTAGGTATAAGAGGGGTGGCATGGTGCTCTATTGGGTAGGCCAATCCCCAAATCAAGAAACATTTCCCAAGTAGAACCCATCTAAGTCATGTAATAAATATGATATGGATTGGGGAAAGAATTCTAGGCATGGGGTCTTGACATACGGGGGTTCATTTTGTCTCATTTATGGGTGCCTTTGTAGAGGGTGTGCTACCCTTCATCCACGATGCAAAATTTTTCCAAGCCCTTTTATTTACATTGATTCATTATGGTCTGAAACATTGAGTACTATGTGAAATGGAAGGTAAGGAGTAATGCAATGCTATTTGAAACTAGAAACGCACAAAGTTACATATGCAATGGAAAGTAAAGGACACCGCAAAATGTATTTCCTCAACCAGAGGAACACTTATTAGTTATATGTTATAAGGTCCTTGAATTTTATAGAGTAGTGCTTCATGTCTCTTAGGACCTTAGGGAGAGAATCTAGAAGGATACTGATTGGATTTTAATTTTTTCTAGCTACAACATCTCTGGGCCCTTAGCCCCTTCTTCCCATGAAATTAGGTACAATCCCTTCTTGGAATCAATGAGCCCAAAATCCCAAAAGATGAGGAAAAAAAAGGGGAAGAAGTGTGGAAATATGTAAGTATGATCGAGAATGGCATGCTGACCCTTCAAAGAACCACCTAGTAGAAACCCTTTCCCAAGGGTGACTAACTTACAAGGAAACCTTGTCACTCAAACTAGGAAAAAGGTATAATTTTCAAGAAAACATTCCATAATCAAGAAAGGATTCTTTGCAACATGTTCAAATTCTTCAAATATTAAAATGACACTTGCCACAATAACAGACTTGTTACCTCATGGAGTATGACCTGTTATCTTCTTGGAACCGAGATGGTGTAGTGGATGTTGCTATATGTAAAAGTAGAGGAGATATGTGGATTGTGCTAGGCATCAGAATCTCGGCACTCCATGTATGCTACACATGGCCCTTGATACATGATCTCATTAGTTACCCCTAGAATAAGGGGGTGACATACTGCACATAAGAAAAATAGAGATGGAATCACATTTGAATTTACTAAATGACAATATACTTTTCAACAATTGTTTATGACAATTATTTCCAATTTTTTTATAAATTCACAAACATAGATATGTTAATACACTGATACCAATTTTCTACCCGAGATAGATTCTTCAAACTATGTTGCATTCATCAATTTCAAATAACTCACCCATTTAAAGTGAATGAAAGAATAAGAGATTAAAGGAGAAATAACAAGCACAAATCCCCTGGATTATAAGTCTATCTTCCACACACCAAGACGCAATACCTACGGTCAAAATTCTACATGTAGTCCTCCACAACAATGAATATATCTCAATCCATAGCGCACCTTAAGAACAATAAAAACCCTCAGACTTTTCTTGCACACCTTTAGCTCCCAAAAAGACACCCCAACTTCTTTATCTCACCTTAGATCACTTCTGTGCACTTCAGAATTGATATCTTTCTTGGTTGCACTACAAATGTACACATCTATCATGTATTTATAGTATTATGTCCTCACTTTCAGGGCCGACCTATAAATACTGGCTAAGTCGACCTAAATTTTCAGGTTGGGTTGTCTCATGGAAAAATTTCGATGTCCTCATTCTTAGGGTGTTAGAGGGAATTCCATATACTGTAGGAAAGGTCTCGGAATAAGATTTACAACTGTATGACATATGCTCCCATTTGATCTAGGTATCTACGTTAAAAATGCGTTCAAAGATAGGGTATCAAAATTGAGCATGAATAATCCAAAAACAATGTTTCCAACAATCTCCATATTGCAATATTTATCTTGGACATTTGTAGTCTCCTCCTATCTTTGACATCAATGAAAACAATATTTCCAACACTAATTAGAAACACGCTCATGCTCATTCTAGGCCACGTGTGTTGGCCTGTCAATAAACTAGTGGATTGGATGGATAATGAGGGCATCCAAAGTAGCTTGGAAAAATGAGACATGCCCTGGGACTCCATTAAGAGTGTTAGGCTAACAATGACTTACTCTGACTTAGCAATAGAGGATTATTGACCCTTGGATGGGGTGTTTGGGATGCGAGCCCTGACAATATTAGACCTTGAGGGAAACTTGATCGGTGGGAAGGTGGGGACGTGAGCCCCATTGGGATCAAGACTGGAGGTCAACAGTACAACCAAGAAGATGGGGATGCACGCTCCAAGCATCCTCACACATTTTATAGTTGGAATCCAGTTCACTCAACCCAATGAAGGAGTTAATGCATTTAACCCAACATACTCTTGCCTCGATTTGAAATTCACCCAGTGTGTTTAACCTCGTTATAATAAGGAATCCTAAACAAACAATCATGATAACACAACTCTGTGACAAGGGAGGATTTTCATAGGGAAAAGGTAGAGACAAGATCTTCGGAATATTGCCAAGGAGGGACCACCAAGGCCAATAGATTAGCTAGTGGAAATCCTTTCATTCCCTCACGTAGAAATTCAGCCTAGAAATTGGAAATCCGGCCTAGACCACAATGGCTCCTCATCATGGTTATCCATGGGGTTATCGAAGGGGATCTAGAGTTGTATAGAGACTTCAAATCACTAGGTGTTAGAGGATTTTCCAACAACTTGGTGCAAAGAGATGTGCACGAGGCTACAACCGTATTTTGTGTTGCCACCTTGCCACACATTTGAGCTCATCTAGATGATGTTGAGGCTAAAATTTGGCTAGAGTGCACCATGAAAACATACCAGGAGGTGGCCAAAGTCATTATTAGTTGGGTGCCAGATGTGGGAAACAAAAGAGCGAGGGAGATGAAATACTGGAATACGGTCGAGTTATACTGGCATATCGAGACCCTCTTGGGCTAGATGTTGCAACAAGAGAAGATGCCCATAACATCATTCAGTTAGAACTTGATGGCATGCACTTGCTTCTTAGGGAGTCTCGATTGCATCGTCCATCCTCTAGCACGATCATGAAAACTTCCACCCCAAAGAGCACAACCCAGTCTGCTCCTGAGCTGCCTCATGATCTGACTGATATTCCTCCTGCTTAGTAATATGAAAGTACACCTTT
>SNQJ01S0187865.1:0-16538 GCA_010110895.2 Picea sitchensis | reverse complement strand
GAAAAGATACACACTAGCCAGAATCCTGCAGACATGTTAACAAAGGGAGTAACCAGGGAGAAACTGAGTTCCTGCTCAGTTTCAATTGGTCTTCAAGAATGAAGATGAAGATGAGAAATTTTCCAGGTCCAAGAAGGTTCAGATTCCAACATATACAACAGCGGTGGAGTTTTTGAGGTCAGTCTCCAAGTGGGATATTGTTGGTTGTGGAGCCTGATTATCTTCCTGATTCAGAGGTCTTTTACTTTTAGCCATGTTTATACCCCATGAAGTATTTACACCCCAAAAGTATGTACACTCTTCCATGCGAGGGAGTGCAAAGGGGGGTTACCCCCTCTGCGGGGTCCAGGGGGGCTATCCCCCCAGCTAGGGGGTCTGGGGGCAAGTGGGCCCCCAGCAGGGGTTCGGGGGCAAAGCCCCCGAAGGAAAAATTGCCTTGTATAAGTATATTGTAATTTCATTGTAAATTTGGACCATTCATTATAAGGTCGCAGATCTAACGATAGAAATTATGTTAGGGTTTTTTGCCCTAGAAGGCAAGCCTCTTTTATGAGGGAAATGTATTGTGGCTATGTTTGAGGGCGAATATTGTATTCTGAGAGAGGAGTCTATGAGAGAAAGAAGAGGAAGTTACAGCAGGTTTTGTTGTAGGTTGTATCCTTTCATTTGTTGGATAATAATAAAGGAAGGACCTGGCAATTTCTCTGGTGGACGTAGCCCACACTAGGTGAACCACGTAAATCTGTGTCTCTCTTGTATTGTGTATCTTCTATGTTTTTTTGTTTCCGCATTTGTTTTATTTTATTTCTCCGCTGTCTTGTTTTTTCTAACACATCATAAGTAGATATGGAAATGGAGTTACCTCCAAACTCCAACTTTCCTATTATAATGTTTTTCTAGCACTACAAACTTTATTTAATAATCTCCTACAAACTATATGGATAGAAGGACTATTCCTTTGTTGATGGTATGGTTTCTCAAGTGGCAGGCCAACAACAAAGAATTTTTTTATATTTTTTACTTTGCTAGAATAATATAATTTTGATCACGTGGTTACCAAAAAAAAATGTAAGTTGAAATAGAGAAACTATGACTCATAAAGAAGCACACTTTGTCTATAAACCAATGGTTATTATTGTTAAGGCATACTTTACCTGCTTTCCCCTTCACTCTTTAAGAATATTCTTGATGAGGTAACTTGGTGACCTCCCCTGATGTTAGCTGACCTATTGTAATCACATCTCAATACACATGATTTTAATATTGTAGAGCCTTGGTACAAAATATCTATTTCCTCAAGTGTGGCAGTGTTGCAAAATATTATGGGACTAGTTATTCTCAATCTGAACTAAAAAAATTAATGTAGAGGGGAATGGAAAAAGATACAGGGATTAGTCTCCCTCATTATTCATCCTCCCTTTACTTGAAGAGTGTCGGTGTTCTCTTCACATTATGAATTTTTTTAAAACTAGGAACCTAGGTAAGTGACAACATTGGTCTTCCTATATTCATAATGGCACATTATTGTTGTTGTTGTTGTGCATCCATCTAGGAGGTGAATGAGGTCCAAGGAAATGTATGAAGGAATCAATTGTAGTCCAGGGTAGTGTGGCTAAGGAGGCAATGGCCACTGAGAAATGGAGAGTACAATTCAAAACCCATATACATGAAGCAAATAAGGCTCGAGACAAACTCAATGTTGAATCAAGGAATCATATTATGGAATTTTGTGTAGGGGAGTAGGCGTTTAGGTTCACGATTTAAATTTTATGCAGGAAGTATCTGGGGTTGTATATTACAATTTTGATCATCTAATAAGGCCCTATTTCTTAATCTGACTACTTTCATCAACCTTCTATCGTATAACTTACTCCTAGAACTCCCTACCCCACATGACATTTCTAGTGACTCCCGAGATGAGCTCGCTGCACAAGTAGAATCAATCACAAGTTTGTGTCTAAGATTCTAATTTTCTTCAATATCTGAATGCTAACATATATTTATTTAATTTTAATAGCATATTATATTAAACTCTACACCTCCATATTTTGAAATAAAAACTCTATTTATTTCTTAAATATTTTATATAAACCATGGTAGACTTAAATTTCTTATGTCCACTATAAAATATGATTATCAGATTGTGACGAACAACTTTATGTGAGTAAGACCGCAATTGCTTTTTTATAAATTAAAAATTGATCATTTAAAAAAAAATCACAAATAAAATTAGAAGCTCAGAAACTCTCTCAAGCACCTACCAAATATTAAAAAAAGTTGAATATTTTAAAAATATTGGATAAACTCTTAACATTTTCACCTTTTTCCTTCACTAGTATTTGGAGATAAAGTTCTGGTTTGAAATTTGTTCCAAACAAAGAGTTCCATTAATTAGAGTGTAACATCCTCCAATTTGGAAAAATATTTTTTTATTAGAGGTTGTCTAATCTGGCGAAAAAGGGAAAATGATTGACGCTTATGTATGCCTAATATCTCCTTTCTTGACAAGCACGCCATGACTTTACCCCATTTCTCTATTGTCTTTACCCCATTTCTCATTAAACGATTTAACTTGATTCTCTTAAATCCCATAGAATTCCAATTTACTTCTTAGACCTCACACTTATCAAATTGCCATGTAGTTTGTTATAAGCATTGTACTTAGGAATGTGACATATTGGGCCCTTCATTTGGGACACCAGGGTATATTTTCAAAAGGTTACCAAACCTATTCACCTGGTTTCAAAACCCTATCTTATTAATAAATAATTTGTTTATCTTTTTTGGTTTTAATTTTTTTTTTCTAGGATATAACGCTCGAGGAAAACTCTCAAGTGCTTCCCCTCATTTTGAGAATGATACCTAGGACATAGGGAAGTCAAAAATGGGGGCTCAAAGTCATTACAACAATTCTCTTAGTGAGATCAACATGTCACTCGCGGGAATTGAATCGAAGCGGGCAAGATAAAAAACATTCCTCCCAGCCATACGAGCTAAACTTGATTGACATCTTTTGGCTCTAACTTACCTCAATGATTTCATTTCATTTAGAAGCAAGATCCTCTCATAGGGATATTATAATTTTCTCTATGAATAAAATTTATGTGGGCTCACCCATATTGATGCAATAATGAAACCTGATTCATTACATTGTCATTCTCTCGGTCAATGTTATTTCTAGAGATTTGAATGTGGGTTATTTATGGATTTCTATAGTTTACTTGTTTGACTTTAACATAATTTTTTTTTTTTAACTAGGGTAAGTAGAGGGATAGACACTTATTCCACTCTATGTTTAATGGGAAATGATCGTATCCTATAAATATACGAGAAGTGGGTCTAGTTTGGTGTTTTAGTTCTTGATAGGGGTATTTCTATGTGGGTGTTAGGGAAATTGCTCCCCACCTTTATGGGTTTTTTTTTATGTATCAAGACAACTTGTGTATGTGGGTTGTTCTATAGTGATACTAAACATATAAGAATTGAATCCTGCTCACAAGGATCCAAATTTTGATTTCAAAAGTTGGCGAACAAGGCTTAGTAGGAAAGGCTAGTGTTTTGTTATGACAAGGGTTTTTTTTGTAAGCACACATGTCTAATTATATTAATCTATCAGAGGAAAAATTATACAAAAAATCTTTGTTCTTGGCCTACCACTTGGGAAACTAGACCAACAACAAAGCAATAAGTCATATGTTTAGATAGTTTGCAAAAGGTTCTTTAAAAAACTCTATCTAGCTAGAAAAGAATTAAAAGGAGAGAACACGAGGTTGAAAGAAGCTCTATTATAACTACTACTTGAAGTCATCATTCAAAACCAAAAAATTGTACATAAAAGTTACTAAGCTGGGGGGTTTGCAGTGGATTCATGAGGCAACTCAAGAGCTAACTGCGCAGTGCTCTTTGGGGTGGAGGCTATCATCAATGTTCTTGAAAATGGGAGATGAGATCGAGCTTCTCTGAGGAGTAGGTGAAGGCCGTCCAATTGCAGTTGGATGGTGTTATGGATATCCTACCGTGTTTGCAACATCTAGCCCAACAATGTTTTAAGGTATCGATATAACTCAATCATTTTCCAATACTTGGTTTCTTGTCCTCTCCTGCTACCCACGTCCGATACCCAGTTAGCGATGGCCTCATCCACCTCTTGGTCAGTTGTCAATGTTCTCTCCAATTGAATTTAAGATTTTACATCCTCTAGTTGAGCACAAAGCTGAGGCGGGGTGGCAGCCCGGAGGCTAGCCACGACAACTTGAGCATCCCGTTGCACTCAAGTGATGGCTATATCGTTTCCATCCTAGTAGTCAGACAACCCTAATGGAGTGCCACTTCCTTGTCTATATCCACATTGGTACCCGCATCATGCTACCATTGAATCCAAAAATTTGTGCACGTGCCTAGGCTGAAGTGTTTCATGAAGGAGCGAGGTGCCCTCCACCTGGGAGCCTTCCTGGCTCGAGGTGTCCTCCACAATGGAATGGCCACCGAAACTCCCATGCCTGAGGACACTTGGAGCCCACGTCCCCACCTTATTGTCCTCCACACACTCCTTGGGCTCTGAATCCGATGGTAGTTGCTTCCCCAACACCCCATCTGGGGGTTTTCTATCATAAGGATTAGTTGAAGGCATACTTATTGTAGTGTTTTTAATCATTGTGATCAAATCCCACATTTTCTAGTTTTTAATTGAGGAGGCCCATTCCATCTAGTTTATAGGTGTTGGACAAGTAGTTTTGGGATACAATTTTGGGGAAAATCCTAAGTATAGAAGAAGTGTGCAGCAGAGGTGCGCAAGAGAAGGAATATTAGGGAGTGCACAACTAAGGCGCATCCAGGAGGACAATGAGAAACAAAGGCACATCCAAAAATACAATGTGCAGTGAGAGAAGAATAAAGAAGGAGAAGAAAGTAGACGACAAGGAAGGATGACAACTCGACATGATAAATATGGAAGGACACACAAAAACAAGAAGAACAAGTAGTGATGCAGGAGAATCACTCCACGTCAACAGTGTTCCAGCCAGCTAGCACATCCAGCATGCATTTAATGAAAAAAGGGAGAGGCGCAACCCTCTCAATTTTGAAATTTGAAATTTCAATCAATGTTGTAAGGATTTTAATACCATACCACGCCTTTGTATAGGTAGTGGTTGAGATTTCATTTAATGGTTACATGTAGCTAAGTCCATATTAGTCAAGATTGGACATCCATTTATGTAATGTAGCCGTAGGAGCCGCTCTGTGATAGCGATAGCTCAGAGATGGTGAGGTGGAAGATAAGCTCACAGAATCCCTCATTTTGTAATTAAGAAAATGGGAGTAGAGAGTTAGGGGAAGAGTTCTCAGGTAGAGAGGTCTCGAGAGAGAGCTGAGACTTGTTACAATCCAGCCTTTGTAAACATTTGGATAGACATTTGGAAATTAATACAAAGAGCAGTTTTTTCCTGCCCATGAATTGTCTGTGTATGTTTGTGCATTTGAATGTAACTTGTATGATGTAGATACAGGTTATAGATAGATTTTACTATCTATTTGTGAGTTTGTCGGTTTCTATCTGAGTTCTTTAGGCCATGCAAGGAGTGCACAACAGGACATTGGAAGTTCTGTAGCCAGCGCAAGGAGTGTGCATCTGAGCTCTGTGGAGCCAAAAATAATGTGCAAGGAGTGCAGACTAGAAAGATTCAAATATTCAAGGAGGAGTCTCAAGGTTGTTGAACACCTTGGAGGACGAGGAACTGTGCAAAGGAAGGCACATAAAATAAATAGAACTACTGAAGGTTTTGTAAAACTTTGCTGAGAAGGCATTGAGCGAGTGGAAAGAGTGCACCAGAGAACTCCATTTCGAGTTCCGAGGAAAGGGAAGTGTCAAGGAGAGGGAACTTACAGAGTTACTGAACACTCTATGAAGAAAGGCTCTGCAAGGTGTGCATCGAGAAGAAGAACACCAGGAGGGCATGAAGCATTTCTTTGCAAGAAATACTTCGAATTGAGTTATCCAAAAACTCAGCAGTATAAGGAGTGTGTGAATAAGAACTTGTCTGAAGTTATTAAGATCAGAAGGAATAGCACAAGGAGTGCACTCAGAGTGAACTTGTCTCAAGTTCAGGAGCTTGGAAGGAACAGTGCCTTTGCGCAGTAGCCGAGTGAAGCAAAATATTGAGAAACCTTTCAAGGTTCCTGAGTTGACCAAGCTCAGGATGGATAGCATAGTTGTGTGCAGGGATCCTGCAAGGAGTGTAGAGGTCGAGAAACCTTTGAGGTTTCAGAGAGGACTAAGATCAGGAGGAAAAGTTCCTTTGCGCATAGAGCCATAGCTGTAAGGAATCACAGAACTCGAGACACCCTTTGGTGGATAAGAGTTGAAAATCTCAGGAGGGACAACATCTTTAGAACGCAGGCGGGAGCCAAGGATACCAGCTTCACAGCGGGAGAAAAGGCTGAGAACTTTGAAGCATTTGAAGCCTTCCAAGTTTAGGAAGAAGCGTAAGCTCAGGAGGGAGCACAGCTACCGTGAGATCAGCTAGAGAGAACAAGATCTAGATCATTGAATCTACATCCAGGTAAGCATGAGGAGAGTGCGCAGGAGAAATATATTTGGGCCATCAGATCTGGTTGCATGGACCGATAGACATCAGATCCAAGAGAATGTGCACGAGGTTTAACCCTCGTATGTGAAGAGGCGAATGAAAGGCCTTTTTTGGCATTTCGGCTACTAGGAGATACAAAGGGAAAGAGTTAGGACTCTTGACCCATGAAATCCCAAAAGGATCATGACCGTCCAATAGGAGGACACATAACGAGCGATCGAGGTTTCAGGGAAATTCCCGAAAGGAGGATTTCGACATTTCGGCTACTGAGAATGCGAAGGGTAAGAGTTCGGAACTCTTGACTCGTGAAATCCTGAAAAGACACAAGTCGTCGGATCAAGAGAGGCTATGATTTGTTGATCCTAGTTTGGAGCGGAAGACCGGCGTTTCAGGGATTAGTATTTTGGATATCGGGAGCTCGAAGGGGTAGGGAGTTGTTGCAGCCGAGATCGCGAAGTCCCGAAACGCGAAAACCTGAAAACAAAGGAAGGAGTAGCTTGGTCACAAAACAGGGTCACACATTTCAGCATTTCAGGATTCAGCTTTTCGGCCGTCCCAAGGACAAGAAACTGGGTACTTCGGCATTGGAAACCCCAAAGTCTCGAAACCGACGTATTGTTGGAGTGGGACTATGGTCATACATTTTGGCAGTTCGGGGTTCGTCTTTCTGGAAGTTATGAGGACAAGGAGTCGGGGTGCTTGGTGTTAGAAACCCCAAAGTCACGAAACGTAACATGGCGTGGAGAAGGAACATTGATGGAGTTCGACATTTCGGAAGTTCGGGATTCGACATTTTGGCCATCCCGATGACTAGGAGACGGGGCGTTTGGTATTGAAGGCCCCGAATTCACGAAATGTGACGTGCCTTGGGAGTGGGGTTGTTGTCACACATTGAACCATTTCGTAATTCAACACTTTAGCAATCCCGAGGACAAGGAATTGGAACGCTTGGCATCGGAAGTCCCGAAGTCGTGAAACGCGACGTGCCTTTGGAATAGGGTTGTGGTCATGGGGAAGGTGGTCACATGGACCGAGGTTTGGTCAGGGGCTAACCGTCGGTGAAGCCATTTCGGCATTTCATCATTTCGGGTTTCGGGGATTGAAGAGTCAAGAGACTTGCGACTTCAGGATTCCCGAAGTCGCGAAACCCGAAATCCCTTTTCAGAAAAGGTCACAGTCATATCTGGTGGCCGTGTATAGGTGAAGACTCATGCCTGGTGCATTTCTTGTGCCGATGGATATTTCGTGAGGGACCTATGGGTTTGTTCAAAGGGTTCCAACAGGAGCCTTAAAAGCCATTTCGGCCCAGAAATTGGAATGATCCAAAGACTGGGAGGTCAGTGGACCCTGTTGAGGTAGGGTGTTTGCATCAGGTGGTATCAGAGCTCATTTTTGTCTGTAGATCTCAGACAAAAGAGAAAGAGGAGACCGTTACTTTGTTCACAGACAAAGGAGAGGCAGTGGGAGAAATTCTGGTAACATCAAGTGGAATTAGAAGCAAAGATTAATCTATATACAATAGGTGAAAGAAGCAGGGTGTTAAAGCTCTGTGGTGATTCTTGCAAGGTGTGTAACAAATGATAGACAACTAGGCGAGCTGTAGGAGGACATGGAGATGCTCTCAAATGTAGAGTGATCCATACGCTTTCCAGGAGGGAAGGTGAAAGATGGAAATGGCTATTGAAGGCCATGCGCGTGGTGGAAGAAGAGACCACCATCAGATGAATAAAGCAGAGATTGACAAGGAACTCATTGAGATAAGAGTGAGAATGGAACAACTGACATTGAAGATGCAGCAGGAGGAAAAAGTACACTAGAGGTACGAATGGCCTCTGAACAGGAAAGCCAAATGGCCTGTTCAAAAGTTGTTGGCCAGGAAACAACAACAAGAGTTGAGGAAGTGGCTGAGGTATGTTTAAAGCCTCAGTGACACAAAGTTGGTTTGCATCTATGAGCCAGAAGTCGGAGAAACCCTCAGTGATGAGGAAGAGGGATCAGTTTCAAATCTCATAAACTGTCAGGAGGGCAGGGATGAATTTTGAATTGCCAGGTGGACAATGAAATGAGATCATTGGAGGATCTCATAGACTGTTAGGAGGACAGCCATGGAAATTCATATTTCCAGGAGGGTAATGGTATGATATTAACAAAGGATCTCATAAACTTCCAGGTGGGCAGAGATGAACTTTCGAGTTGCCAGGTGGGCAATGGAAAGAGATCAATGGAAGGTCTCGTGTACTGCCAGCGGAGTAGTGCTAAAAGTTCATATTTCCAGGTGGGCAATTAGATGGGACCACTAAATATCATAGACTGCCAGGTGGGCAGTAGAAACTTCCCAAATTGCCAGTTGGGCAGGGGAAAGGAGATGAGACTGTCTGAGAGTCTCATGAACTCAGAGGTGATTTCAGATTGACAAGGAGTGCTGACAAGAGAGAATCAGAACAACATTCTGATGATTGGGGGAATTTGAGTATTCCTACCAAGCAGCCCAGTTGAGGCCAAAGCATGTGTTGCATATGCAACAACAGAAGAGATACAGCCAGCAGAAACTATCATGGAGGAAGAAGTGGAGCAGACACTGATGTTTTCCCAAGGAGAAAAGGATGAGCGTTCAACAGAATGGCTCAAAATTTTCAGCCAGGAAGATGAAACAAAGATGACTACAGCACTGAAGCCTATAGTAGAAGAAGAAGAAGACAACATGGATTTTGTTGATCTGTGCAAAGAATTGGAAGCCCTAGAGGGAAGGGTGATGGTGCAAGGCTTACACATCCAACAAGCTAAGTTGGAAGAAGGTAGTGGAGCATACCAGCCCCAGGAGAAGTTGGAAGAAGTTGGAAGTATGCCAGCAGGAGAAATGGCAGCAGAAGAACTGTCACAAGAATAAGTTGAGAAACAACTCAGTGAGGAGACTGCTGAAATGGAGTCTGCAACAGAGTGGCCACTCAGTGCCACAAAGGTAAATAAAGATCGCATGGGAGATCAGGTAGATCTGCCCACTGATAAGGAGGAAGAAGTGCAGCAGAGAAGACTACATACAAAGATCCAGCCACTGGAGCAGTCGGATGAGGTAATTGAAGAAATCAGAAGGCTGATGTTGAGTTCAGTAGTAGAGACTGCCAACAATGAGAATCTGAGCATAAGGGAGCCTGGAAGAGAAGTAGGGAAGAAGAAGCAGCAGCAGCAACAACAACATAGTTGGAGAGGAGAAGATGGACAGCTCCAAAGGAAAGTTTGGGATCCAGGTGGATTTCAACACTGGAGAAGAGGAGATCATGATTTTTCCAACTGATGAGTATGATGTAGGAGCATCACTCCACGTTAGCATCATGCCAGCCAACCAGCACATCCAGCACACATTTAATGAAGAAAGGGAGAGGTGCAGCCCTCTCAATTTTGAAATTCAAAATTTCAATAAATGTTGTAAGGATTTTAATGCCAGACCACGCCTTTGTATAGGTAGTGGCTGAGATTTCCTTTAATGGTTACTTGCGGCTAAGTCCAGATCAGTTAGGATTGGACATCCATTTATGTAATGTAGTTGTAGGAGCCACTCTTTGATAGCGATAGCTCAGAGACAGTGAGGTGGATGATAAGCTCATATAAGCCCTCATTTTGTAATTAAGAAAATGGGAGTAGAGAGTTATGGGGAGAGTTCTCAAGTAGAGAGGTCTCGAGAGAGAGCTGAGACTTGTTAAATTCCATCCTTTGTAAACATTTGGATAGACATTTGGAAATTAATACAAACAGCAGTTTTTTCCTGCCCATGAATTGTCTGTGTATGTTTGTTCATTTGAATGTAACTTGTATGTTGTAGATACAGGTTATAGATAGATTTTACTATTTGCTTGTGAGTTTGTCGGTTTATATCTGGGTTCTTTAGGCCATGCAAGGAGTGCACAATAGAACATTGGAAGTTTTGTAGCCAGTGTAAGGAGTGCGCATCTGAGCTCTGCGGAGTCAGAAAGAACGTGCAAGGAGTGCACACCAGAAAGATTCACAGATTCAAGGAGGAGTCTCAAGGTTGTTGAACACCTTGGAGGATGAGGGACTGTGCAAAGGAAGGCATAGAAAAGAAACAAAACTACTGAAGGTTCTGTAAAACTCTGTCGGGAGGGAATTGAGCGAGTTCAAAGAGTGCACCAGAGAACTCCATTTCGAGTTCTGAGGAAAGGGAAGTATCAAGGAGAGGGCACTTATAGAGTTACTGAACACTCTATGAAGAAAGGCTCTGCAAGGTGTGCATCGAGCAGAAGAACGCCAGGAGGGCGTGAAGCATTTCTTTGCAAGAAATACTTCGAATTGAGTTATCTAAAAACTCAGCAGCACAAGGAGTGTGCGAATAAGAACTTGTCTGAAGTTCTTAAGCTCAAAAGGAATAACACAAGGAGTGCACTCAGAGTGAACTTGTCTCAAGTTCAGGAGCTCGGAAGGAACAATGCCTTTGCGCACAAAGCAGTAGCCGAGAGGAGCAGAAGATTGAGAAACCTTTCAAGGTTCTTGAGTTGACCAAACTCAGGATGGATAGCACAGTTGTGTGCAGGGATCCTTGAAGGAGTGTAGAGGTTGAGAAACCTTTGAGGTTTCAAAGAGGACTAAGATCAGGAGGAAAAGTGCCTTTGTGCATAGAGCCATAGCTGCAAGGAATCGTAGAAGTTGATACACCCTTTGGTGGATAAGAGTTGAAAATATTAGGAGGGACAACATCTTTAGAACACAGGCGGGAGCCGAGGATATAGGCTTCACAGCAGGAGCAAAGTCTAAGACCTTTGAAGCGTTTGAAGCCTTCCAAGTTCGGGAAGAAGCGCAAGCTCAGGAGGGAGAACAACTGCCATGAGATCAGCTAGAGAGAATGAGATCTGGACCGTTGAATCTACGTCCAGGTAAGCAGGAGGAGAGTGCGCAGGAGAAAGAGATCTGGGTTGTTAGATCTGGGCGTATGGACCGATAGACATCAGATCCAGAAGAAGGTGCACAAGGTTTAACCCTCGTATGTGAAGAGGGGAACGAAAGGCCTTTTTCATCATTTCGGCTACCAGGAGATACAAAGAGCAAGGGTCGGGACTCTTGACCCACGAAATCCTGAAAGGATCGTGATCGTCCAACAGGAGGACACGTGACGAGCGGTCGAGGTTTTGGGGAAATTCCTGAAAAGAGGATTTCGACATTTCAGCTACCGGGAATGTGAAGGGTAAGAGTTCAGAACTCTTGACCAGTGAAATCCTGAAAAGACACAAGCCATCAGATCAGGAGAGGCTATGAGTCGTTGATCCCAGTTTGGAGCGAAAGACCGGCATTTCAGGGATCAGTACTTCGGTATTTCGGATACCCGGAGCTCGAAGGGGCAGGGAGTGTTTTGCAGCTGGGATCGCGAAGTCCCAAAATGAGAAAACCCGAAAACAGATGCAGGAGTAGCGTGGTCATGGAATAGGGTCACACATTTCAGCATTTCAGGATTCGGCTTTTCGGCCATCCCGAGGACAAGAAACCAGGTACTTCGGTGTTGGAAGCCCCGAAGTCCCGAAAGCGATGTATTTTTGGAGTGGGACTACGGTCATAAATTTAGGTAGTTCAGGGTTCTTCTTTCCAGAAGTTTCGAGGACAAGGAGTCGGGGTGCTTGGTGTTNGGAGAAGGAACTTCGAAGGAGTTCGACATTTTTGAAGTTCAGGATTCAACATTTCGGCCATCCCGATGACTAGGAGATGGGTCATTTAGTATTGAAGGCCTTGAAGTCGTGAAATGCGACATGCCTTGGGAGTGGGGCTACAGTTACACATTGAACCATTTCAAAAAATGACACTTTGGAAATATCGACGACAAGGAATTGGAACGCTTGGCGTCGGAAGTCCTTAAGTCGCGAAACATGACGCACCTTTGGAATAGGGTTGTGGTCATGGGGAAGGTGGTCACATGGACCGAGGTTTGGCCAGGGGATAACCGTTGGTGAAGCCATTTCGGGTTTTAGGGATTGAAGAGTCAAGAGACTCACGACTTCAAGATTCTCGAAGTCGCGAAACCCGAAATCCCTTTTCAGAAAAGGTCGTGGTCATATCTGGTGGCCGTGTATAGGTGAATACTCACGCCTGGTGCATTTCTTGTGTTGGTGGATATTTTGTGAGGGACCTGTGGATTTGTTCAAAGGGTTCCAACATGAGCTCAAAGATCCATTTCGGCCCAGAAGTTGGAACGATCCAGAGATCGGGAGGTCAGTGGACCCTGCTGAGGTAGGGGGTCTGCATCAAGTAGTCAAAGTGAAAAAACAACATGCAGACGAAAAAGTAGAATAAAGCAAACAAACAATTAGTGAACTAGAGTTGCCATGGAATCTAATAGGTTTTTTGGGGGATTCAAGTAGGGCTATAAGCCCTAGATTGTATGTATAAATATGTAACAGGTTGGGAGAATAAGGGTTCCTTGTTGTTGGTTCCTCCGTGTGGTTATTCTCATGCAGTATTGTGGATTATGTTCCAAACTGCTGAGAATTCATGTAAGTAAGAAGGTTGATAGGATAGGTTGGGAAGGGAGAGAATCAATGTCTGAATGTAAGGGACGATGTAGAGAGAGAGAGGCTTGCACTATAGAGAGACTAAGCTAGGATAAGACAAAGATAAACATGATACATCTTTGTAATCATAGTGCACAAGCTTGAAGCACTTAACGAAAGCCTAATAAAGAAGCCAACCATTGTGGACTTAGCCTAGAGTTGGGTGAACCACATTAAATCTTGTGTCTTATGTATTTTATGTGATTGCTCATGAATTTTGTCYGGATGTGTGGTAGATTAGATTGGTCTTATGTTTAATCATGGTGTAATAATCAAGATTGTGACAGTAATGAGTTTATGTATTAATCTGGAATATAATCATAGTATGAATTTGAATCACTAAGTATTTAATACATAACAAGGACAGAGTTACGTGAAAAGAAATAATAAGATAGAATGAACATGACGGTCACCTCCCATTCCCTTACTACTGCAGAAACCTGGTTCTTGCAGTCCCAATAGATTCCTCGAGTGAGACTTCATCTACACAAGCAGGTGATGTCGAAAGGGCTAGTGTCTAGTGGGTTTTGTTGGTCATAGATAACTCAAACATAGGGTCTTACAAACCACGCGCAACATCAACAAATGATTCTTTGTCAGGACCCATAATTTGCGATTAAGGGTATTTTTTGAAGGCCAACTAAGGAGAATTCAGAATGGTTGGAAAGGAAGGAACAATATTTTTCTTGAAAATAGAACAAAAACCCTTAGATGAGTGGCAAGTAATGGATGAAAAGGTATGTGTACACGAAACTACATGAAATTTTCTTTGGCGAGTTTCCAATTATTTTGATTGAGTGGCTAGAAAGATTACTGGAGAATACTAGAAGGTAGAGAGTTGCAGTGTGGAGGAATTGGACACCTAATTTGGTAAGACAATTGAATTATGTAAGTAACCCAACTACTCATGTAGTTGATTTTTGGTTAGACAACATACTAGGAGGATATATTATAGATTTTTTCGTAGATTGTACCCAATCATAAAATGTTGAAAAAAGGGACTTTTTCAAGGGTCCACACGGAAGGTTCATGAAATCATTAGGTACATGGATAAATATGTTTTTGTGTGACAAGTGCATGATGACAATGCAATATGACTACTAAAGGGACTTGCACACACATGGGAACTAGGTGATGACGAGAGGATAGCCTGAGAATAGGAGAGAGTGAAGAAAGCGATGAAAAAGGAAGGGAGGGACTGAGGATGCAAGAAGAGGGTATACCAGAGGAAGAATATGAATTTGGAGTATTGCATGGAGGAAGGAGGTACAAGAGGCAAAAGACTAGGGATGAGAAAGGAGAGTCATGCAGTGAGCTAGAAGGGAGAGAACCTTGCGCAATAGTCTGAATCGTGGAGGTGTCATATATAGGAGGAGAAGAAGAGGAGTTTTAGTCCAACTCGGTAATATAAGAACCATTAAGTCCTACTCAGATAGGTTCATGTGTCAAATCCATGACCCCATGTGTAGCACCACAATCAGAAATAACAATTGAATATTTGTCAAATGAAATTGTAGTTAGTCAGGGAGGATAGAGTAGTAGAAATCAGAGAAGTGCAAGCAGTGTGCAAAGTCATAGTTAGAATTAGATTCAATGAAAATCAGCAAGTGGAGGGAATACACAAATCAACATGGCAAGGATAGACAACACCCTTAGGCTACCTGATTTCCAGGGAGTTGGGTCAGAGGACCCAAAACAACATTTGTTTGTCTACGAGACAATTTGGGACGTAAAGAATGTCCAGGACGAGGTTGTGAATATTGTGTAGTTAACAACAAAATTCAAAGGATGTGCATTAGTATGGTACATGAAGCTACAGAGTATCACACCTACAGGGCAGGACAGGATTTTGGAAGAGATAAGGCAAGCGTTGTTGAAGGAGTTCAAGAAGCCAAAGTCAGAGTCGTAGTACATCACATAACTAAAGGAGATTAAACAGGTACAAACAAAATCATTATGGGACTTTGATCAAAGGTTCAAGGATATGATGGGTAGACTGACTTTCCATATCCCAATCAACAACATCAAGAATGGTTTATTGTTGGGCTTCTACCACACATTCACAGGCTGTTGATTCAAAAGAAGGTTGTGTTGCTGCTCAAGGTGCTGGAAACTACAATGAAATTGGAATCATCCTCAGTAGGAGACAATGGAGGAATGACATAATTTTAGACACAATTGGATGTATTGACGATTCAACTCAATGAAGTTACAAAAGGTAAGGAGAAACCAGATCAAGTCTGGTGTACCAAATGTAGGACCGAAGGCCATCAAAAGGAAAAATTCACAACATTCGTCCAGTATTTGGCGATAGGAGAGCCGAATCCATTACTGGGAGGAAAATATTGTGAGATATGTAAGAAATGGGGCCATCACCCAACTAAGTGTCCATTACTATAGAAGTATCAAAGTACCCCAGGGAACTTTTTTTTCAATTTTTACAAGTTGGTGGGACATGAAGAGAAGGATTTCCACATGTTCGACTTAATGAGGGAGTGCACATCAGATATGTAAAAGATTCATGAGGAGAATGTTGTAGCAGAAGGGGGTGGTCTTCAATATAATAACCCAAGAGGATTTAATCCAGAGAACAGAGAAAACTTTGGCAGAGGTTGGGGCAGAGGAAATTTTTGGTAGGGGAGGACGACGACCGATAATATGTTATAATTGTAATCAACCAAGACAATTGGCCCGCAATTTCCCAAATCCATGTATGATGTACACATATTGCAGAGCACTGGACCATGTGACAAAATATTTTTCCCAACTAGTTGCGAAATGGAAGGCCATAGGAAACAAGAACCCGAATCCAAATATCACTGAGAGGAAAATTTACTAAAGAAGGAAGCCAAGTTTCAAGGGAAGTAGACTGAGTAATGGGTAAGGAATTCAGCAAGTCATATGCCAACCTTTAATCCTCAGCAGTAAAAGGAGACATACTAGAAGGAAATAAAATAGGTACTCGGACAGGATTGGGGAGCATCAACATTATTTGTGCCTCACGTTAGGGATCACATTGTGCCTGGGAAGCCAACTAGAAAGTTAATCACACTAAAACAATTCCTGAGAAGCTGTCTAGATATAATGAAAGATGAAATTGCATTTAGTACACTATATGACATGATTGATCATTGTACATGAGGAAGGAAAACTCCTATCACACAAAGGCTAGTAAATCAAGTACTACACAAGAAGACAACAAACACAGATTTCAATTTCAGTGCGCAAATTGGAGAGTATGATGTGGATAATGTTATCCTATACTTGGGGTCCGACGAGAAAGTTATGTTTGACAACACATGTATTCCAACAGAGGATGAACACCTTCAGTAACCGCTCACATAACCAGATCAAAGATCAACACACCGATGTTTTCACGTGGTAAAACCCCTACGGGGAAACATCC
>SNQJ01S0187864.1:0-18415 GCA_010110895.2 Picea sitchensis | reverse complement strand
AGTTGACCTAGTCCACCTTACATTGAATGACCTCCACTATTATCACTATGGGCCCTCTGGCCCCCCCCCACTACCTCTCTAGCTACCTTACACCTTATGTCTCTGTTTTTCAACAAATTGGTTGTGACCTACCATGATTTGATCCTCTTCAAATTCCATAAGTTCATCCAACTGCTTCTGAAGGGATTTCTCATCGAACATCTATGTGGTGAGGAAAATCCTCAAACTTGGAACAACGAACTCCAAGGGCATGACAACATCTTTTCCATAAACTAACCTAAAGGGTGTATGCTTAGTGAATCATTTACATGTCATTCTATATGCACATAGCTATAATACATTGATCCCAGTCATCGTGCTACACATTACAATCTTTGGTTAGGGCATGCTCTAGTATCTTATTAAATGCTTCAACTATACCATTAGCTTGTGGGTGATAAAGGGTATTCTTTTGATGATAGATCATGAATTCTTGAGTGAGATCGTGGATGGTGTCATTCGAAAAGTGTGTGCCCTAATCGCTCATTAAAACCTTTGGGCAGACAAACCTTGTGATCACGTTCTCAAATATGAAGCATGTGGTCGTTTCTACAATACAATCTTTTATCGATGTGGCTTCTGACCAGCCTGTCAAATACTCTATGGTGGTAATAATATAGTCTGCACTTGTTTGGCACATCGGGGGACTGATTGGTCCCACAATTTCAATATCCCACTTGTTAAATGGTTCTAACATTGTGATTGGAACTAGTGGCATTTCATCTCATCAACAAATTTTCCTGATATGTTGGAAAACGTCGCACTATTTGCAATATTCCTTAGCATCTGCAAATACTGATGGCCACCATAATCCTACGTGTAATACCTTATGTGTCATTGCTTTATCGGTTTTGTATCCCCCTGCGATGAATTCATGTGCCTCGTACAGGTGTTGGAAATATTGTTTTCATTAATGTCAAATACAAGGGGAGACTAAGGATGTCCATGATAAACATTGCAAGATGTAGATTGTTGGAATATTGTTTTTGGATTTTTTATGCTCAGTTTGGATACCCTATATTGGAAGGAATTTTTACCCTATATACCTAGCTCAAATTGGAGCATAGGTTATATGGTTGGAAATATTATTCCAAGACCTTTACAATGGTATATGGCATTCCCTCTAAGTCCCTAGGAATGAGGAGATATGAACTTTTGTGTCGGACAACCCAACCAGAAAATTTATGTCAGGCTTGAAAGTAGGGACAAAAATACTATAAATACAGGATATATGTGTTCATTTGAAGAGTATCCAAGTAAGAGATCAAGCATGAGGTGCACTAAAGGAGTTGGGGTGTATTTTTTGGATCTAAAGGTGTGCAAGAGAAGTGTGAGGAGTTTTTTTTGTTCTTAAGGTGTGTTGTAAAGGACTAAATGTTTGTGATGTTGTAGTGTATGTTGTTTTGAGGTTGTGATGTTACAATGTAACATACCCACTATGGAATTCGAAATTCTTCAAGCAACGCACTTCTTTTCTCGAGGCGAATTCCGAATCCCTCACGGGGCGATAGAACCCTCCCATCCCATATCTTTGACATGATTAGGCGGTTGTGACCCGCGGGCCTTGTCGGAGAGGGTGCTCCATGGAAACTTTGCGATTAGGAATCGCCGATGCATGTATTTCCCTTTCTCTCTTGATGAAGGTAGAAAACCAAAATAGATCCCTAGCAGAAGCAAAATTAACAACAACCCGAGTTAAGTCTAGGTACTCTGCCATGGGTTTATCAGGAATTTTAGGAGGTGCGTTATTGGGGAGGTCTCACTTGGATTATGGGAGTAGAGCTACGAGTACGCATCCTATATATATATATATATATATATATATATATATATACTCTCTATATATATATATCTAAACTTATTCGGGTTTGCCCATTTGGGTTTATGTGATAAAGAAGCGTCGAGGGTTCATGCCCTTCGGTGCCGGGGTGAAAACATCAGTACCATATTTATCAAACACTAAGGTCCTCTTGGGGTTTCGCATGTCGGGATTTTGTGATGTGCGAGGACATGAGGTCTCATACCCAGATCCTCAGGGAGCTTCCGAAAATACCAAACTTCTGAAGCTTCTGAAGCATCAAGACTTCGCGCACTACGCCATATCGACACTTTCCCCATCGGGACTTCGCATTTAGTAGGTACACGGAACAAAACTTCCCTTTGGGGTCTCGTGTACCGAAACGCCCAAAACACCCAGGGCTATACGTACTCGGCCATTTTGGCATTTCGCCTATCGGGGATTTGTTTGGCGTCTGAGGCTTACCTTAATGTCCAGGTGCGAAAGCGTCGAAAGCGATTGATCAAATTTCCCGCACCTTATCCATTAATTTAAAGTCGTGCCATTACAAGAGGGGCGAAAGAAGTCACATTCTTCAATTTGAGAATCACGGAATTACGCCCGCTGCGTCATACCTCGTGGAAATTCGAGGGTTACGGTTGAGGAGTTCCGCGATGTCTGACGGAGGTCACCATCTAGATCTTCCGGTAGAAACTCTGAAATTACCAACTCTTAACCTACATCTATTTGGAATTACACCATCAAAATTCGTGAATTAGAGTTTGGGACTTGCGGTACAAAGGGACGCCACCTTTAGATCAGAATGCAAAAGCTACGAGATCGCCTCTTCTCCATATTAATAGCATTTGGGATTATGAAATCCGGGTTTCGAAGACTTGCGAGTGCAAGAGCTTTCTATACTTAAGGTATTCTAGATAGAAAACAGAAATGTCACAACATCCATATCTTGGTCATTTCGGGTTTCATGAATCATGGTTTGGGACTTGGTCTGAGGGAACTTACGCAAATTTTCTCGGTCGCGAAGCCAAATTTCCTAAGTCTGAAGGCCATTCTCTCGTCTGGGTTTTGGGACTTATTCCATGGAAATCCTCAGATAGATTCTTGGGTGAAGAAAAAGGGTGTCCTGTGGGAAGATCTATCGAGGAGGGCATTGCGAGATATAATAGGGGAATAGATTTCTGGGAATGGACTTGAATCTTTGAATCGTTCAAAATATACATATATATAAATATAAATATATATATAAAGTCATATAGTCTCTTTCCAATCTGGCGTGCAACCACCATTTTTGATCAAACACCATACAAACAGTCTTTTACGAATATCATTCATAATTTCACAAACCATGAGCATACATTTCAGAATATTTAAATTCAAGATATAAGATATAACATATGAGAAAAACACTAGGTTAATGATACAGCTGGCGAGAGGGTGCTCGTTTCCACCCAACCATGGGCTCGGCTGACTTTCGAGATGGATTTACCGATACCCGAGCTAGACCGATCTTTATGGCCAGGTCTACATTGCGTTAGAGAGCGAGATTTCCTTCTTCTACGCTCATCAATCACTCATAATTCGAGGTTCCTCAGGTTCTCTCCTCTTTGATCTCTTTCCACGATTGACCCCCCACTCCTGCAGATTTCACTTGGCACTGTACTGGTGAGGTTGCGTCAATGGCATAACTTACCCATGATGTGGGGTTGAGAGCTTCCGCGGATGGGCAGTTCATCCCCATCCCTCATTAACTCATGAGGAGCCTCTTCACCTACCAACACAGTGATTAATTCATTTTAGAGACCTTGGCTCTTGGTTCCTGGGCGGTGATGACAAAATCTGGTTTGGTTCGATTGAAGTTAAACGCCACCATTCGAGTGCCTTCACCTCCTTTATTCATCCATCATGGTCTCCTTTCGGCTTTATCCACCGTTAGTCCTTGTAACATATATTCGCTTGTTATTTCAGCGACCTTTTACTAAGGTCCATTCAAATAATAAATTCATGTTGTTTAGTTCTTGGCGGTGTAGTTATTTTTTGCGGTGAGGTGTTACAATTCCCTCCCTTAGAGAACGTCGTATGCGATGTTCTGCTCGATAAATATGACATGTAATGGGGTAAAAATCAGATATGCATGTTTCATGTCATCCTCCATTTCCCATGTAGCCTCATCACGGCCAAAATGTCTCCTTGCACCTTGACCTATCACGGTAGTTCAGTTTCAATGGGTTCCTTTACGTCTGAGTAGCCATTTAGGTTTGGTAGGAATTCTTCCTCCAATTCCACCTGGATCATAGAGCAGTCAATTATATGATTAGAATCATGTACATATTTCTTCAATAATGAAACATAGTAAACATTATATTAACTTTACCTATGGGAGGAAGTGTTAGCCTATAGGTTACGTAATCCCGCCTATCTAGAACCTCAAAGGGGTCCACTGTCTCAGTGACAACTTGGCGCGAGATCAGGCCTCAGGAGCTCTTTATGCTGGGTATAACTCACGAGATAGCCACAGTCTCTCATCTTGAACTCTCGTTAGGGTTCTCTTTTGAGGTCATTAGCTTTTAAGCCAGTCTGAGCAGCCGAGGTTTTGTTTTATCTGAAGTCACTTGTTGTTCCATTTATTTCAACATATGGGTCCAAAGAATTATGTTTCTTGAGGTTACTCCATGATAGAGGTGTTACCTGACCAACCATAGGAGACTTAAAGGGACTCATCTTTAAGATTCTTAGTAGTGGTTGTTGTGAAGCGAATTCCACCAGTGTAGTGGTACTTCGCTGTGGGTTGATGCATTACATGCATTCTTAGCATGTCTTCTGGCATTTTGGTTCATTAACTTTCCCATCGTCACGGTTTTGAGGGTGATAGGCAGTGTTAAGCAACAACTTGGTCTCTAAACCCACCATTAGTGATTTCCAAAGTTGGAAGTGAATTTCATGACTCTGTTCGACACGATCTCTTTCGGCATGCCATCTTGGGTTCAAATATATATGGAATAAGTTGGCAGTGTCTGTTGCTACAAAGTTGATTTGATGGTGATGAAATGAGTAGACTTGCTCGTTTATCCACCACTACCATGATGAAGTCATTCTGTTTTGGTGGGGTTGGTGAGAGACTGGCTTCCATCGTAAAATGTCAGCCCGTTGGGGTGAGAGTTATCCTTACCATCGCATGGTAGCCTCCCTACTTTATCACAATGGGTTCTTGTTTGGCAGATGCGAGGGCCGCAGTGCGGAAGATATTATTAACGTCTCTTGTGCATTTAGACTCTTTCTTTGACATCGGGTCGTGAATTAACCATGGCCGATGATTGATTTGTTTTCATGCTTCTTCTAAGGGTATCCGCCGCCCTATTTTCTTTTCCTTTAATGTGTTTTGTTTTGAAATCAAACTCACTGAGAGGGCCATCCACATGCGGTGAGGGTTGGGTTTGATTAGAGGCAGGATGTCACCGATCCGCGGTGGTTTGTCATAAAGTACAAATTTTTCTCCCGAGAGTTAATGTCTCCACTTTTTCAAAGAGTGCACTATGGCGACCGACTCTAGATCATGGGTCATGGATTGACTTGTGCTCATTCAATTTTAGGATTAAAATTAGCGGACCACACTTCCTTTTTGTATAAGGACTCCTCTAAGCCCTTCCTTATAAGCATCTATGCACACAAGGAAATCCGGCCGAATCGGCGATCTTGACTTATGGGTGCGTAAGATTGAATTAGATGTTCGGGGTTTTGAAATCTTTCTTCGCATTTTTGTGTCCATGTGAATTTTTTGTCCCCTTCCTCTGGAGGCAGTGATTGGATGACCAATCTTGGAGAATCCTTTATAAATCTCCTATAGTATCCACCTTTAATCCCATAAAAGTCTCGATATCCGAAAAGCTTTTATCCTTTGGGTGAAGCCATTCCATGATAGACGATTTTGTCGGGGTCCTCAACCTTGAGATAGGACATGGCTAAATTGGCCATTGACTATACGGAAGAATTTACATTTGTTGAATTTAGCATAGCGCTGATTCTCTATGAGTACTTGTAGCACAAACCTAAGATGCTCTTCATGCTCTTCTCCATTCTTGGAGTAGATTAATATATCTCGGTAAAACCAACACGGGTATGGGAATTTCGAGGTACATTTTCATCAGGCACATGAAGGGTAGGGGGCATTGGTTAACCAAATGGCACTACCACAAACTCATGAAAATGACCATACCTCGTCAGGAAGGTATTTTGGATGTCTTTACCCTTGATTGACTTGATGGTATCCTAACCTCAGATCAATCTTTGAAGCGGGCTTTAATTGATCGAACATGTCATCAATCACGGGCAAGGATATTTGTTCTTTATAGTTACTATATTGGCAGGTTATGCATAATCTATACTGCGGTCTGGTGTGTGCTAAATAGGGTTGGATTCTCCCATGGAAGATTTCATATTTGGGCGGATATATCCCTTATCCATCATTTTCTCTCAATTGCAATTTGAGTTCAACTAGTTGAGGTGTGCTCATCCGAGAGGGTGTCCTAGACCGGCTTTCTCCGTGCAAGTTCTGTCGAGAGATCAATGTACTAGGAGTGGTGGTACCTCTTCTAGAAATACATCTATGTACTCTCTCGGTGGGAGGTGATATTCAGGGCTTGGTTTGTCACCTTCCATTATTTTCAACACCTATATTTCCTTATAGTGGACATCCTTTTTGGTAATACCTTCTCATTTGTAAAGATGATATTTGTCTCACAGGGGATGGGTTTTGGATCGCAGGGTTATCCTTTTCCCTCTTTTACTTACACATTCTAAGGTTTTATGGTAGCAGTCCAATATAGCTTATAGGTGGCTATCAGTCCCTTACCAATCAACATATCATCTGATCCCAGGGGTAATATGTTAGGGTTTGCTGTGTGAAATTCACCCAACATTAATTGGCGGTTGGTATGACCTCTTACCCTCTTTGAATTACCCGATTGGCTAAGCCCACCAACCATGGCTTGAAGGTAGGACTTAGGTAGCTATAGTTTACACTTATCCAACGATGTGGGGCTGTAGCTCAAGTTTGAACCGAAGTCTGTCCCGAGAATGGAGCATACTAGATGGTTGGAAATCATACTGTCCCATCTCACCACCAGCTTGGTGATATTGGTTTATTTTCGAGGCATGAATTTATTGTACCTCTGGCCATATCATTTATGTTGGTAGCTTCTGGATGCTTTAAATTCTTGACTATTCTATTGTCGGTGTGGGCCGTCTCGATGGAGTGTTCTTCTGCTTAACCCAACATTTCAAAGGTTCTCTCTTTAGGTTATCATCCTTCACTGGTACAAATCCAGAAGTTTTATTTAAAACCAGGGAAGTTTTTGTTGGTGTACACTGCGGGTTGGGAAGCTCATCCTTAAGTTCTTCTTATTATTCTTAAATGACCAGGGGTTGTCCCTTTTCTCGAAATCCTAGCTGTTCTTTGGTTTCCGACCTTGGCGGTTAGATACCTTTAAGATGTTAGGTGATTCATGACAATGTTTCGCTGGGATGGTGGCTTCTGGGATCTTTAATCATCAAAATTCAATTACATTCGCGATAGTCGGCCGTTAGTCTGTGATGAAAGCGTTGCACCTTTCCTTTTGACCTTTATATAGGGTATTTACCTCAGCAATTCAAGGAATCTGGCGACATATTCCTCTACCAGTGAAGTTGCCCGATTTGATTTCATAGAATTCTTTAGTTTTTTTCGTCGAAATATTTTTTCCGACGGATACTTCTTCATGAAGTATTTCTCAAATCGTTCCAAAGACAGGTCCTCTTCACGAACACCTTTCACATTCTTAAGATATTCACACCAAATGAAGGCCTTTTCATTCAGGTTGAAGGGTTGCCGCTCGTGCCTTCAAATTTTTGAAGAGAGATCATGGACTCACGGGGAAACTTCATTAGTCCAGCGACCCGGTCTCTGCTTCCTCTCCTTCTTTTATTTCCTTAATTGAAGGGTGGTTTTGGACTGAATTCCTCAATTTTATGACTCTTAGAAATATTTTGCTTCTTCTATCTTCTTCAAGAATAAGAACTAGCTCTACTACTAGAATCCTCTGGGGTAAGTATTTCGGGGAGGATAAATGGAACGTTCGTAGGGATGGCTTTCAAGGTGCTCCTCTGGTGTGGCCCTTAATATGACCGTGTTTCATAATTAGGGTTCATCGTTTGATGTTTTGTAGGTGGATGAAACGCGGTGGTGCGTTAATTTTTGTTTGTTTCTCTTGTTCTTTCATCATCCTCATTGTTAGCCTGCATCTTTGTAATTCGACCATGAGGCTCCCTCACCGATCTTGGCTAGATTTGGAGGGGGTCCTATTTCTCTTCTTTCATGCGGACTCATCTCTATTTTGGAAGCCTTCCCCACCTCTTGGTGAGTCCTCACCATTCTATCACGATCTACAATTTCCAGTTGATCCTCAAGCTTGTCTGAAAAGCGTTGGTTGTTATTCTATGTTCATATTCATTTATAACCGGTACATAAACTCATATTTTTTTTCTCATGCACACAAGTGGGGTTTCATTCTTAACTTCGACATTTAATTGAGGGGGTCAAGATAAGGAGTTCCTCCTTTTAATAGTACTCTGAATGGAGTCTACATTGCAACTCATTCATGAGCCCAAAAGCCGGAGCCAAGTGTTGTAACCATGCTGGAATGTAGTTGTGACGCCACTATGGATTCAAAGGATTTTTTGGCCTTTATTTCTTTTCTGGAGTCGTTCCTCGAGGATCCCTATGGGGCGTGCGTGCCTTCACCATCACTTATCCGTACTCATATGATCAGCGACTAGGACCACAGGCCTTATCAGAGAGGTGCTCCTGGCTTTCATGATTCGGGAAATCTCGATGCATGTATTTCCCTTTCTCTCTTCCTTCGAGGGCGAAACCAAAATGGATCTAACCATACTTGAGATTATGACGAAACCGAGGTTAAAGTCCGTACTCTGCCGCAGAAGGATTTAAGCATCTGCAGGAATTTGGGAGAGTCGCGATAGCGGAGGTCTCACATAAGGTCTCCACGGGAAGTGGAACTCAAAATACATATCCTATATATATATATATATATATATATATATATCTTACTCATCTTATTTCAGGATTTCACCCATTTAGGTTTTTCACAGAATAAAACATCAAGGGGTTCATTCCCTTCCGTTGCCGAGATAGAGAGGCAAGTACCGGTTATATCCTTTCGTCCTCTCGAGGTTTATATCGGGATTCGGGGATGTCTCACGAGGATCTGGAGGTCTCAATACCGGATCCTAGGAGCGAAATACGAAATACCAAACTCTAAACTTCGAAGCATCAAGACTTCGCACACTACGCCATATCGGAACTTTCCTCATCGGGACTTCGCATTTGGTAGGTACACGAAACAAAAAACTATCAACTAGGGTCGGAGTACCAAAATGTAAAGCCTGAGCTATATATTACTCATCCATTCGACATTCGCTATCTCCAAGGATTCGAACTAAGCGCTCCTGAAACCTGCTGTCTTTCAATCTTTTGAAACCAAAAGCAGCCCGATCAATTCTGCTTATGCCATCGATATTGTGCTGGGAAGTTACGGGACTTCCAGTCGAAGGACGAATTCCATTAACCGATTTCCCAGAAATCTGCGAGAAATTTGATACACCACTCATCAACACCCTCGACCAAAATTCGGGATTCCATGGTCGGGGATTAGCTGATGTCTGCCAGATAAGTCATCTAGATCTTACGGGGCCGAACTTCTGAGAGTGCCAACTCTTAACCGCGCACATCTATTTGGGATTACACCCATCGAACTCGCAGATTGGGGATTAGTGGTAAAGGGAACTGTATTTTAGGTATCGTTGTGCCAGAAATTGCGAGATCTTATAGCTATACGTATTGGCCTACCCATTTAGAGTTTGCAAGTTGGGACAGATGGGAATATGCCCTTGGTGTGCGAGATGAAACAGAAATGTCCTGAAAGCATCCTTGTAGTCGTTTGGGTTTTGTGAATGGGGTTTTGGGTTTTCGAGTCTGAGGGAACTTCGCACTTAGGTAACTTACGAGGGTCGAAGCATCCAAAATGTCCTAAGTCTAGGACCATTCTCTCTGCGTGGAGGGTTTTAGGGCTTATATAAAATCACTCAATAGATTTGGGTAAACTTTAAAGGGTGTCCACAGGAAGATCTATCAGGGCATTACTTAATATATAATAGGGAATAGATTTCACGAGAGCAGACTTAATCACGAATCCGTTCAAAATAACCATGCCATAAAATAATATACCACATAAGTCATATGTGAATTAAACAGCCTGGCGTGCAACCACCGTTTGTGATTAGGCACCCATGGGGAGGGTAGTCTTGTACGTAAATCATTCATAATTTCACAAATGTGAGCATGCAATAATGAGGAATATTTAAATTCAAGATACAAGATATGGCACTTATCAGGAAAAGTGAGGTGTGATGCGAAGCTGGCAGGGCTTGGACACTAGTAGTAGGCTTTCGGTGACTCTGGACTGGTTGCCACTGGCCGCACGGGGCTGGACCGCGATGTGATGAAGTTGGTCTCGTTGCGTGGAGGGTTACTAATTTGTAACGCGCCCTTCTGAAATTTGAAAATTTTTGAACCTTTTTCTTCTTTTCTCCAGGAACGGAATTCCTCCGAATCCTAAAGGCAATATAGACCACAGCAGCCCTTGTCCAGTACTCATATGATAAAGCCAGTATGACCACAGGCCTTGAAGAGGTGCTTTCGTCGTCTTTTCGCGATTAGTGTGATGCATGTATTCCTTTCTCTGTCTTCGAAGAAGGAACCAAAAGAGCAAATGGATCTAGCAAGCAATGATAACAACAACCGGAGTTAAGTCGGTACTCTATATGATTCCACATCACGAAATTTTGGAGAGTCTTGATGGCGGAGGTCTCACTTAGGTCTCTCGGGGCGGAACTCCAAAATCTGCATATCCACATATATATATATATATATATATATATCTTACTCAACTTATTTCGAGATTTCACCCATTTGGGTTTTTCAGAATAAAACGTCGAGGGGTTCATGCCCTTCGGTGCCTACGGTGGCCGGAAACAGAGGATTTATGCACCTTTAAGGTCCTCGGGGTTTCACATATCGAACCCGAGATAATGGCAAAGGACATGAGTCTCATTACCCAGTCCCTCCGGGAGCTGAAACTCTAAAATACCAAACTCTAAACTTCGAAACATCAAGACTTCGCGCGCTACGCCACATCGGAACTTTCCCCATCAGGAATTCGCATCTAGTAGGTACATGGAAAAAAAAACTGTCATTTGGGGTCTCAAGTACCGAAACACCCAAAACTTGCGAAGGCTATCGATGCTCAATTTTGTCATTTTCCCTATGGGTTTCGAAATTTGCGTCTGTGAAACTTTAAAACTGTGTCTTCGAATTATTGAAGCGTCGAAATGTCGATCGATTCACATTATTCCTTGTGGGATTTTGTAAGAAGTCGGGGACTTCGTGATGCAAGAGGACGAAGAGTCACGTTTTTCGATTTCCCAAGTACTGAAAATTCAATACACCCACTCATCATACCTCGACCAAAGTCGGGTTGGATCGAGGATTCTCGATGTCGCGTAAAACGGGAGGTCTATCCCCTAGATCTTCGAGGTAGAAACTCCAGTATACCAACTCTTAACCTACGCATCTATTTCGAGTTACATCCATGAATTTTGTGGAGTGCAGGATTCGAGACTTGAGAATTATAAAGGAACTTTGCCTTTGGGTATCCGGTGCCAAATCCCGGATCTTATAACTTCTCGATATTGTACCATTTAGGGTTTGCAGAATTAGGGGTTTCGGGACTTTGAGGTGCAGGAACAATACCCTTGGGTATTCCGTCACCGAGGAAACAACGAAATGTCTATGCTTATCATCATTAGATCGTTTGGGTTTTGCTGATGGTCGAGGGTTTTGGGGACTTTACGAGTCCTGAGAACTGCGCAAATTCCCAGATTGCTTGCATCCTAAGTCTAAGAGTACCATTCTCTCTTGTGCAGGGGTTTTCAGACTTATGCCATAAAATCCTCCAACGGATTCTTGGGTAAACTTTAAAAAGGGTGTCCCTGTGGGAAGATCTACCCAAGGCATTACTTGAGACAAATAAAGGAATAAATTTCAGAATAGACTTGAATATAAATCCAGTTCAAATAACCATATATATAAATATAAATATATATATAGAGTAATATGTGGTCTTTCAATCTAGTGTCGTCCACCCATTTACGATCCAGAGCACCATACTGAATGGTGTATGGAATCATTCATAATTTTACAAACCATGAGCATACATGTCGGAATATTTAAATTCAAGATCTGAATGCCAACACTTGTCCGAGGAAAACACTAGGTGTGATGCAAGCTAGCGAAGGGTACCGTTCCATAGCATTAAGGCTCATGACTCGAGAATGGATTTTGCTTGTTACTTACGAGGCTGAACCGATGTTGTGACGCTGAGTCTTTGTTTGTCATAGGATGAAGGTTACTCTCCTTCTTCTCACTTAATCCGATCCGCGTATATTATCCGCTAGAAGTTCCTCCGATTTCTCCCTCTTGCGATCTGGCGTGGCCGACCCCCCACTACACACCTCTTTCACCTTGCTTTTCTTTTCTGGCTGAGGTTGGGTGTGTACCGAACTTCCAGCGATTGGTCGGTCAGAGGCTTACCACAGATGGGTGGTTCACCTCCCTATCCCTCATTAAATCATGAGGATCCTCTTCACCTACCAACTTGGCGAGTGATTTAATTTGGGGTCAGTGAGCTGCTCTTGGTTCTTCGGGACAATGAAGTCCAAATACGGAATTTTTTTCTGTGGAAGTTAACGCCACATTTCGAGGTGCCTTCCACCACCTCTTCGGTATCGTGGTCTCTTTTAGCACATCCCCACTCTCAGCCGGTCCCGTAACATATATTCATAACATTATTTACATTCATCACCCTTTTACTAAGGTCCATTCAAAACACACATTCACATCTTTGGGTTGCGCAATTCTTGGCCAGCTATGAACATTTTATACAGTTAGGAGAAAATAGGGTGTTACATACAATGTGCGTGGCTTTTAAGATTTACTATATTTACATTCCCAGGATCATATTAAGAATGATGTTATGAGGCTGTTGTTGGGGCATAGGAAGGGTAAAATGTGACTGGGGTTTGACTAGTCTAAAGTGTAGGAGCTTTATCGCAGGGTGAAGTCCCGGAAGTACTCGGAGTGTATGAAGATTTTTGGATTAGTGTCTACATTGTTTTTGAGTTGGTGCTTAAGTGAGGGGATGGTGTCTCCATGAGGTTGATCTTAAAATAATGTGTAACAATAGGATTTGGAGCCCTCTGAGTGTTGAGTTGGTGCTCATTTGAAGAGATTGGTGTCTCAATGGGTTGGTGCCTACATCTTGCTTGCCTAAGTTGGTTACTCGGTTAAGGATATTGGTGTCTCGAGTATTTTGGTGCCTACAATATTTGTAATACTCGGTTGGTTCATATATACATTTATAAAGATAGGTTTATGGTTTTCTCCCGATTGAATTTCCATATTAAAAAGTTTATTACATTAATGATTGGATTGGGTTTCCATGTTAAAGTTTGTGCAATGTGATTTGATTGTTTCTCGGTTAATGAATGATTAATGAATGGTTAAATAAAGTAAAAAGTACCTTATATTGATTCACCCCCCCTCTCACTATAAGCATAAGTTCAGCAAGAGGATCATGGTCCGTTCATGGTCTAAGACGCTCTTGTGTAGGATGTCATTGGGGCCAAGCTTGTAGAGGTTCCTGATAATTAGTTGATAGTTGGTGCTATGAGTCACCAGTTGTCGACATTGTGTCTAGGTATAATAATCTGGTGCTTGACCTATTCTGACGTATGTTGCAATCTTGACAAGTTGATTTGGAATTTCCTCCACTCTTAAGAGTTGTGTGTTAGGAATTTCATCATCCAAATTGTGACTTGCTTCCATGGACTCGATTCTTGAAAGATGGTTTGGTCCTACATTTTTTTTCCTTGTTTAATGACCCCTTCAAACTTAAACTCTTGAAAGAGAAGAAGCCATCGACATATCCTTCCCCCCAACACTGGCTTGGTGACCAAATATTTCAGCATCAAATGGTACATAAAAAATTTGAATGGGGTGCCAAATAAGTAGTGTTGAAACTTTTGTAGGTCATATACCATATCCAGGCCTGTGCGCTCCATCATGGTGTAATGCATTTTAGAGTCATACAACTTGTGTCTGGAAAAGTAAATTGGATGATCAATGTTCCCTTCGTTGGGTTGCACGAGTACAACGCCCAGTGCAATGGATGGCATGTCTACATGGACATGTAATATATTTTTCCAATTTGGAAATACCAGGATCAATGCCATTACCAACTTCTCCTTCAATGTATCCAATGCCTCCTGACATTCTTGTGTCCATATAGGGTACTATGTATCTTTGTTCAATGGTTTATCTAGTGGCACAACGATCTTCGTGTAACTATGAATAAATCCTCTATAATACCCTGTGTATCCCAATGTGGTGTGTAGTTCTATGAATGATGTGGGAACTAGCATGTCTAGTATCGCAACAATATTTTATTGATCGACCAACAACCCCTCCTTGCATACCACATGTCTAAGAGGCATCCCAAACGACGTACAAAATATGAATTTCTTCAAGTTCAAGGAAATATGCAGCCAACGACACCTATCCAACATCAATATTAGGGATTTGATGTGCTCTTTTAATAGGTTGAACATTTTTCAATCATCTAAGTACACCTCTATAAACTTATGTATAGATTATTTAAAGGTTGCAACCACATTCCTTGAAAATACCGTAGGAGCAATCTTCAACCTGAAGAGAATTACTGTGTAAGAAAACAATACCCATTCTAGTGTGAACGTTTTCTTAGCTTGATATTTTTCCTCTATTCTCACCTATTGATAGCCTGAGAATCCATCCATGAAGTAGTAATCCTCACATCCATCCACATTTTCTAGTACTTCATCGGTAAATGGTGTGAGGAATAGATCGTGTACGCATGTTGCATTTAATATGTGAATGTCAACACAAATCCTTATGTCACATGTCTTCTTTGGTTGTACCTCCATTGGTCTAATCCAATCTAACTCCTCCATGAGGACAATGATCCATGCTTCCAACATTTGATCGAATTCTTTCTGCACCTTCTCTTTGTACTTGGAATTGAGGCGATAGGGTCTCTTATTTATTCGTTTAACATTTAGTGTTAGCTGAATTTTCATGGCACCAAGGGATCCTGTGATCCATTTCATATATGAGAAGCTTCAAATAAAGAGGTATTCATACTCTTTTAGTAAGTCTACCAGTTGTGTTACTGTTTCCTGGTCCTAATAGTCCCCAATGATGGTCATATTTAGTGCTTCTTCTGTACTGATGTTATGTTTCTTGGTATTTAATAGGCGACGATAATCCGACATAGTGCTATCAGAGGCCTTTCCTTGAAACATGTGTTTTCTCTCAGTGTTTTTGATATGTACTCCCTCGGGGTCATCTTCATCCATGTCATCGTTGCGAATCTTCCAACAAAGTACAACCTGCTTCAGTTTTTCTATTGGATTTTGATAGGTGCATATGAATTTTGGCATGGTGATTTTTAGCTGGAAGTGGAAGATGAAATCCTTGATTCTTAAGATATCATCCTTCTATACTGGGATTTCCACCATTAAACTAAACATCACACATAACTACTTTCTAACCCTTCCCTAGTCTCCCATTTTCCTTCTTGTTTTCTCTTGAATGTACCGACTTCGAGGTACCATGACCATGTTATGAAAAAATCAATGTACCCATTGGATGTTAGGGATATTCTTAGTTTTCCAACACCTCTCACAAAATAAAATGTGCTCTCGAGGATATTTAGTACCTTTATATCAATTTACTAGTTCAAATTCGGTCCTAGGATGGAACCTAACTTTTAGGAATTCCACCACATGTGCTCATTCCTGTATGCCCCTGCGATGTGTCGCCCACCATCACATAGGTGTTTCTTTGACAACCACATTCATGGATTGTATCCTTTGGTTCTTTGGGACCACTTCCTCCATCTATGCCCAAAATGTGTCAATTGGACCTGTCCCATCAAATCTTGGTGCATTGCATAACTCCCATCCAATCCAACACAATTCCTTTGTAATTCGTGCACATCTCCTAGTGGGAACTTCATAAAGATGATTATGCTATCTCTCCATAACATCCTCTAAATTTGTGTTGGAGAGTGCACTTCTCTAGCTCATCTCACTATCAGTTTTGGGGTTGACTTAATATTCCATGCACCCTGTAATATTATAAATATTCTCAATGATGGAACTCTATGCATCCTCATTCAGATACTCATTATATATGTTTCCCTCATTTATATACAATGGCAAAATGATGCGCAAGGTATCTATTTCAAAGACCATTTTTCATTTCTTCATATTCAAGACTGCATTGTTGTCAAATGCCCAGTCAATAGCAAGTAGATCAGGGTAGGGATCTGAGTCATCCATGATCTCAATCACCTAAAATGTTTCTCCAGTTTTCACCCCTTCAATGTTCACCTCCACTTTCTCCATTCTACCGATGGGATAAATTCAATATTGGTTAACCAACCTAAGTTGAATGGGGGACCACACCAATTTTGGCTTACCCATAAAATCCCAAGATGTTTTTGACAATATGTTCACATCGAATCCCAAGTCCAACATGACATTGTCCATATCATAGCTTCTGAGTTCAGTTATCATATTTAACTCTCTTCTTGTGCACTTATGTTTTCTCACCTAGTGCACATCCCCTTTTGGCAGTGAGGAAGATATAGCTATAGTTCTCTCTTGTTCCCCCATACATCTTGTCAAAATATGGGTTAACTTCTTTGTATCCTCAAGGTCACTTAACATTTTAAGGCAACAACACAAGAAGTCACTTACATGGTCCTCTGATTCCTCCTCATGGCAATAATTGCACTTCATTTATTCTTTCATCATTTGTCATGGCTCTTTGTGCATGCATCCTTCCTCCATTTACTTTTGTTTTGTGTCAACCTTGTTATTGCACAATTTGTACTTGCCCAAAACCCAATGCAAGTGGATACAAAATTGGCATAACTAGGAGTGACCTATCATTGTCACCTAAATAGGAAACCCCTTTCTATTTAGGAGTATGTTGCAGTACCCCAGGGGAGACGTCCCCAATGACCTGAGGGTTTGAGAAGGCTAAAGAAAATGATAAAAGAAATTCCCTCCCCTATCACAATTCACTCAAGGTAAAAGGTTTGTTGAGTCTTATTAAAGATGAAGCAAAAGAGTAATATTGTGTACCTTCCCAGAACAAGACAACAAAGAGAAAAAGGTCACTTTCCAAGTACTAAAATGATATTAATGCTTCATAAGACAATGGACTCTTAGAAAATATACTAGCTGATATAAAATTGCAACAGTATAACAATTTATAACAGCAATGATAAATTTGTAGCAACCACAATAATTATGCTTCAAAATGCTTGAGAAAAGACTTGAAATAATAGATTTAACTAGGCAAATTGATATTAGATAGTCACGAGCAGTTTTAGCAATGTCTAGCCAACATAAAATGTCACTTTTAGGGTAAATTTTCTGTTGTTAGATGGTTGTAGCAATCTTTTGCAACATTAACAAGTTAATTAGTGAATTTGGATAGTCTAGGGTTAGTAGAAGTTAGTAAATGCTCTGAGGAAGATGGTGAGAAAGTTGTTTGATCAATCAATCACTTGTAGTGAGTAGACTAGTGCCTTTTAGGGTAATGGAGTCGATGATAACAACAAAAACTCTTAGAGGAAAATAGAAATGATAGAACTATTTCAAGGATATGGGAAAGAAGAGAGAGGTGTTAGTAACCTAAGGCCTCAAACATCCAAGTCCTAGAGAGAAATAATTGCTAGAAAGTAAGACAACTTAGGCCCTAGCGATTTCCCTTTTCCTTAGACAAATTTGAAATAAAATATGCAATAGGCAATGAAGTAGGGTTACTAGAGTGCTACAATGGTAGGGCTCTAGTATATACTTATTTGATAAGGTTCTTTACTGAGAAATTTAAACAATGGAAGATTATAGAGAAAAAGATAATAACATATGTCTTTCTCCTAGGGTTTCAAGCAAGCAATTTCATAATATTTGATATGAAACAAGCAAATTCACCATAAGCATTCATTCACAATAAAAAAATGCAGATTTTCTACTTAATTCACTAAGAATAATCAATCTTAAACCCTAGTTGAAGATCCTCCACCATGAAAATAGCCAAGAAAACACCAAAAATAGCCTCCTCCAAGAAGTGCGCCTAAAATTTCAACCAACAACCCTTGAAAAGGGTGCAAATTTCAGACCTCACACTTGTGTGATCAATGAATGATGATAAAAATGAGAGTTTTTCTCTCTTATTTATACCATATCAATGACCTTTAATTACAGTTAGGTCATAAAAAGGTCGACATGGTCAAATTACATTAAAATCCAGTTTTTACATAAATAATATTAATTAAGCCCTAATTTCATCTTTAAGGG
>SNQJ01S0187863.1:28267-46682 GCA_010110895.2 Picea sitchensis | reverse complement strand
CAAAGACCGGTTGGATATTACCTCAAAGAAAAAATATAAAAGGATTCCATGGGTGCACTGCTAATTCAAGAATCTCATTGTATTGTTATGCTACCTCTATTCTCCTACAAGAAACCTGTTTTATTATTGGAGCATACTAACATCATCTCATTAAGTTATTCACCTCACCTCTTGAGGGAATAAGCTTGGATTTCTTCACCATTTTATTTCTATTTTACCATTTGTAAGAAGAGATCTCACATAGGGGATTTGAGATCCCTCCCAAGGCAGAAGAGGGGATCCATAAGTCCCCATTTCTCTAAGGTTTTTTCCCATTAATATACATCTCCATTGATGGCATGATTATTTGTCAATTGTTTGATTGATTTTGGTTCTAATTTCCTCATGTATTTTAGTTTTATTTATTTAGTTTTTGTTATCTTAGTTGTTTTTTTATTTCATGTGATTGATTCATTTTATTCATACACTAACCTCTGTCTTGTCTAGAAGGCCCAACTAGATGTGTAAGTTCCCTTATTTTGCTCATTGGATTGAAACAAAGGACACAACAATAGTCATCCAGAGAAATGACCTGTCGTCTCCACTAGTAAAATAAATCATCTTTCTAGGGTGTGGGAACCCTACCTCCCCCCTTCCATCTCATTACCTCGGTTCACCGTGCCATGTATGTATCGTGAGGTTCTTGAGGAATGATCTCGACTCTAGGTCCCAAACCTAGAAAGCGCTCGAAGAAAAATCTACACTATATAGATGCAAACCCAAAGTTCCTCTTCTCACCCTTTTTTCATTCTGTTAACTAGCTATTCATATTATCCAGTAGTGAGGTGCACCAACCGTAAATTGTGGGTCTCAAACACTCTACATAATATAACATGAGCGGCCTAGATACCTGGTGCAACGGAGTCGATCTTTTGATCTGGTCAAAATGAGGAAAACAATCTTCAGGCTTAGATTGTTTATCGCTCAGATGGGGAGTTGAATCTTGAACTTCTTGGTCCTTCTATAGAGTGAGCATCTATGTACTCTTATATGTTCATGCCACTCCCAACTCCTTGAGATTTTAGGTTCACCACCTCACCTCAACACGACAACTCGGTCAATAAATATATATCCTCGACTTCAATCCTTAATGGTTTCCCGTCAATGTTGAATCTCTCACTGTATAGATCCCAGTAATCCACCAGAAATTGAAGCAACCTCACTTGGTCCCTCATCCCTTTGAGTGCCCAAAATTTGTACAACCCACATCTTTTCAAGGCCATTTGGGCCCCCAGATCTCTTTCCACAACAACATCTACCTCCTCAGGTTCACTTTCCCTCCATTCTAGCACCATCCTGCCAAAGAAACATGAATTTTTGAGTTAACAACCATCAAAAACCTTGTTTACGGACTTGTACGTGGGCTACAACATCCACAGTCACATATAGGGATGAGTAAACACAGTTTGTATTTTACACAGTCATATATAACCTCACGTTTACATGCCCCTATGACTGGTAGCCCACATACACCTACATACCTAATTTGTTCCTTAAATAACTCAACTTTTGAAACCTAAATAAAAAATGTAATCCACTAGAAAGAAATATGAGGGGAAGAGGAATTACCTATTCCATACGATCTCTAATTCTATCACTCGATACTCTTGCAATCACTAGTTGAAGATCAGAGGTAATTTGGTCCAATTTTCACTATTTGGGTAAAAACGTCAAATGACATAGTAAAATTTGGTTATTGTTACTATTTATAGCAGTTTTTACCTACTTTATATAGTTTTGGATCATATTTTTTCTTAATGGACTAATACAACAGTGGATTGAGTTGGTTTTTGTAGTTTTTTCCAGGGATTATTGTGGTTCTTAGCATTATGTTGACCGTTCGTAACTACAGACATGTATTTTCACTACCCAGCATATAGGATAGGTATCCATTCTATCATGAACACTTGCATTATCCTATAACTGTCACTCATATGCCTTATGTATGAACCCATCTTTTACGGCACATAACCCTCCCTCTGCTACAATATGTGTCATTATCAATTGGTAGAGACTTACCAAACATGGGTACCCTAGTTAGATCCTCTGCTCTATTTGGTTCCCATGCAGAGATTTTTTCCATAGGATCAATATTCCCTTATAGCTAATACATGAATTTATGTTGAGCCTCATTTCTCACTCATAAACACACTGACCTATACCTAGAGGACTCCCAAGCGAGTTTTAATTAATCTCTTTTTCGACTCGTTTTCAAAAAGTGAAAAGATTGTCGAGTGAACTTATCTCTTTCACACTCATAAATTTGATTTGAAAGGACATCTATTTGGTACAAGTTTATCCATTTTTCACACCAAGTAGACTAAGATTACGAAAAAGGACATTTTTTGGCATTTAGTTGTGATTTCATCTCATGCCCTTGCTTGCAGTATTGAGCCTATAGCCATTTCTCTCTTTGCATTATAAACTATTTTCCTTAGTAGTTTTTCATCCTCAACCAAGAAGAACTTCGTTTATGTCCTTTGCAACTTGACACCCTATACCCAGGAGGGAACATTCCCTCGAGTTCCCATCTCCCGCATGCACCTCCTTTCATTGAGCATAGGTATGTTCCACTACTGGAACTAGTTTTTCTTACTTGCAACACTCGTTTCCTCCTTTGCATCATAGCATTCATTTGACTATGAAAAAACAAAAAAATATGGGCGAGAAGGGAGTATTATCTTATATTGGCAGCAGTCGTCTCTCCTTTGATCATAGAACAAAATTATTGAGCCCAGTTGTCATCATAATTTTTGGTTTAGCATGGCCTTGAGCTAAACCAAAAATGAGCTTGTTACAAAGAGTTTTCTCCACCGACTTGTTACTCTTCCAGTCCCTATGGAGATTTTGATTGATGCCTCTTGCATCTCATGGTTTCATCATTGAGTCTATGCTGCGAGAGTCTTCCTTATGTCTCATGCTCTTGGTCAAAGGAAGTCTATCAACCTGTATTGACCATTCCTCAGAACTCTTGACTTTGCATCTCGGCCATACCCTCAGTTTGTCTTAGAATCACATGATGATGTATTCCTATAATGCACCTTGGTCCTACTTTCCTCATTGGTAGGTAACCTTGAACCCAACAGTCAAAATTTCATCATTGGTCATTGACTAGGTGGTTTCCCTTATGTTCGATGGTAAGACGTCTATTCAAACATTGGGATTCATGCATTGTCTTGGATTCCATTAGTCTTATTTATGGTTTCCTCACATTTTTTAGGATTTTTCTTCAATGGCTTCTATTTAGAGGGTATTTTTCGTGTACCGCTTGCACTTGGCAGATGCGAAAGATGCATAGGGTTGTTGGTTCGTGAACATGTTCTTCGTTCGATTTCCCCCAAATGATGAAGCTCTGTCTTTGTACCTCGCGATGAACGATGAGAGATTCCTTAATGCTCTCCTTTTAGCGGGCCTCCTTCCATCGACTTCAACTCATCTGTTCTGGAAACGAGACTTAGAGTCCTATGAGTACCTATAGGCTTGCAGTCATTAGTTGCAGTTTCTCTTTCCATCGACAGTTGGTAATACATCAATGTCTCATGATCGATGGATTCTTCAAGTGTTTGACCCCAACTCTTTTATTCACACTTGTAAGAATGTAATTGGTTCCTTGATACCTACTTTCATCATCAATAGGTTGTCTCGCATTTGTTAACGATATACCTCAATGACCGGTAATCAAACAAAGTCTCATTGTGTTCGACCTCAACTCCTTTATTCACATGATGTAAACTTTCACCTTTGGTGGATTGTGTAGAAGAATTGAAGAAATTAGTATCTGGCCTCATCTTTCCTTAGTTGTTGCTACCTTTTCATTAGACCAATAACTATGTGACTTCAGTGATCATGGGAGATTAGATTGTACTCCATTATATACCAAGGATGATTTTACGGATGGAAATTAATTTTAAAATGTAGAAACCTTGGCGAATCTTAGTAATCCTTCATATGCCAACTATAAATGTTTGGTGATATTTTTGTAAAAATATTCAAATTTTTAAGGATTCTATATAGTTTGTATAAAATTTTGGCGATTTTTAAGGTAATTTTTTTTTATCCTATAGAATTTGGGCGAATCATTTTTAGAATAGCGAATCCGTTTTTGGGAAAAAACATGGAAAATTAGCCCATGAGGGAAATTTAGCCCGTAAAATCATCCCTGTTGTATACAGATATCTTCATATTTATTTTGAGACTGGTTCTACTGGGCCTTGTTCATGACTATGACAGCCTTTGGCATGTAACCACATTTGTATTTTCCTATTCATGGCCATGGACAATTGTTTGGTATATTTTCAAATGGATTTGCAGTGTAATTCAAATTGGCAGCCATGTATGCAAAGTTAGTACAGATTGTAATGAGAAACTAGTTCTTCCAGGTGGTTCCCCATTAGTCCACTTCTGGTTTTTTATAATGTATTTTGGCCATCGTAGATACTCCTCTAACCTCACACATTAGGGGCCATCTATTATAGCAATATTTTCCTCAACCCATGAAATATTTCACATAAGTCCTTTCTCCATTTCCCTGTGTAGACGTTTAATCCCTTTTTACAAATCCCAGAGCCAAAAATACAATTTTTCCACATATACGCACCTTTCCTACTATAGAACATGCGTATACAAAGTTTGCACCATTACAACCCATGTACATCGGGAAATATGCCCAAAATAAAAAAATAGAGTTGGGTTTCCATGTCACGACATGAGATCAATGATCCTTGACCTTCAATATAATAGAAATGTTCTAACTCGACCCTTCCGTTCCACTTGAAGGTTGTAAATGGGTCAATTTCGAGCTATGGAAAAGAGGAAAAAGAATTCAACTTTGAGAGAAAATTTACTCTAGAAGAATTATTCACATCACATTGAGTCTGCATCCCTTTATACTTTACGTCTGAACATAGTGTTAATCCCCCAAGCTCTTCCCTTATTGAGTGAGAAATCCATTGTCTCTCTTACATCATCTTGTCATTGGTGGAGGACTGAAGTGGTGGAGACCCAGTTGGAAGGAACTTAGTTTCTCGGTTCCGAACCATGCCGACATAGAAGTCTATAACTTATTCACTTCTTCTTATCATATCTTAATAGAAATACTCTTTTCGCGTCCAATTGATATCTTGAAAATATTTGACTTATTATTCCATGGGCGTATTTGTTATGAATGTTAATGGATTATGCTATTGAATGTGATGACATCGTATATTATCACCATATTATTTCTATTCTTGGTTGTTGAGGACTAGATGAAGGTATATTTCTTTAGTTCAAGTGCTCAATGATGGACTTCATCAAACGTCTAGATTAGGTAGGCCTTTTGTCTTGTCTTGCTCAAATATTTTTTTATATAGAATACTTGAGAATATATTTGATTTCTGAAGTCATTTCCATCTGTTGTGGTTTTCCCCTAGTCATCGAGAGATTTTCCTCATAAAACCTACTTACGAAAAAGAAATGTACTCCATTGTGAAAGCCTACCACCGGTGGAGACGTTACATTCTTGGGAAGGAAACAATCATCCAAACTTATGAAAAGCCACTACAGTTCATGCAGACCCAAGGAAAATTGCAGAATGACAACCATAGGAAGTGGTCCACATACTTACAACAGTTCCACCTCAACATCAAGTATAAAACAAGAAGTACCAACTGAGTTTTTGATTTCCTAATATGACCTCCAATCACAACACTCAACAAAGTGCTAGACTCTTGTGGCCATGAGACCTATGGATGGTCGCACCTCTATGAGACAGACCTTGATTTCTCCACCACCCACCAAATGTTGCGCGCCAACTTAGTGGTCACTAATTTCCATCTTCAAGATGGGTTGTTGTGTCATCGAAGCCATCTCTGCGTTCCATTAAGCGAGCATACGAAGCATATTTGGGAAGCTCACTCCAGTTGGGTGGAAGGACACTTTTGAGTACAAACGATAATGGAAATGCTGAAGAAACATTTCTACTGGCCGAAACTTCGACAGGATGTCGAAAAGTATATCAGGTCTTGCACCACCTACGCTATTTCCAAACCGGCCACTAAGAAACATGGCTTGTACACCCGTCTACCTACTCCTGGTAGGTCGTGGGAATCCATCTCAATGGACTACATGTCGGGCCTCCCATCCACCAAGAGGGGAAATGACTATGTTTTTTTGGTTGCTGATCACTTTTCCAAGATGGCGATTATAGCCACCTGCAAGAACAACATCATAGCAGAAGCCACTACCAAGCTCTTCTTTGAACAAGTATGGTTACATTTTGGGATCCCACAAAATATTATCTCAGATCGTGACACTTTGTTCCTCGACATATTTTTGTCAAGCCTCTAGTCATTGCTAGATTCCAAGCTCACCAGATCCATTGCCTTCCATCCCCAGATAGATGGCCAAACTGAGGTCGTCAATTGGATGATCGTACATATCCTTCGCATGTACAATTAAAAACACCACCACACATGGGATGAGAGTCTTCCTTATTTCCAACATAGCTACAATTGAGCCCTGCATAGCTCAACTGGCCACAACTCCTTTCATGTGGGCTTGAGATTCCAACCATTGGACCCCATGGATGTTGCACTACCTCTGGATACCATGTTGGCACATGGGGGCAGACCCAGGGTTCAACACTTTAACAACGCACCAACAAAACCCTAACTACAAGCCCTTTTGACAACACCTGTGAAGCAGATGAAGTCTAACCCGAGGTAGAGTCAGGGGGGGTTGCAGGAATCAGGTGTCTACAACCAATATGGGACACAGATATGTGATTACAACACTGGACAGAGCACTTAGACATTAACATGCATTAGTTGTTGAACTTATCCACATCGTAGGTTAAACCCTTATTACAGATTAGCACAATAGTAATCAGTATTAAGCACATCCAATCATTTATCACATATCATCCACTCAGATATAGCATTCATTCACATCATTAAGATCTAAGCAACAACATCAAATGAATTCATTGTATGTTATAACAACAACACTAAGAAAATAAGCATATAAACAACATTGACAACATTGCACAAAGCACATCAACACAAGATATACATGGTTTACCCTAGTGTGAGGCTATGTCCACCAACTCTTCTTATTCATTATTAGTCTTTGATATCCTTACATTCTTCTTCCCTTGTGCAAAAATCCATAGAGCTCATCTTCACACTGAATAGGTGATCTGCGCATAATGCATTAGATCCACCTTCCTCAAAATGAGGTCAAGGCACAAAGCCAACTCCTTGATAGCACAAATCCTTACACAGTCTATCTGCACAAAGCCTCTTACTATCACTTGCACTTAGCTCTGCAAATTTCAACACACAACATGAACAAAATCCAACAAATTCTCTTCACACTTAGCAACCTTTACATATTCTTACATGAAGCCAACTTAGACAGGTTAGAAAATTTTTACTTACATTGCTTAGCTATCTATTTATACATTACAAAAAGGCCTAAACATGGGTAAACCCATGGGATGATGTCCCATACCCATTACATAAAACCTAAAAATCCCAAAAATCCTGCAAAAGAAGTGAGATCCCATGATCTTAGCTTCTCCTGGGCACTCCATCTTTTACTAGCATGTTGAAGTGCCAAAAACAAGAAACAATGTTTCCTCAAAACTTGGTCGAGGGCCAACATTCCCCCAACACTCATCTGTGACTCATCCTAAGTCACTCAAATATTGGCAACACTACTTCGAAGGCCTTGAGCTTAGGTCGAGCTACCCTAACTTGTTCCCTCGCCAGAGCCTCCTGCTCGACGAACTCCTAAATTAATTGCTCGGTGAAAATCCCTTCTAGTCATTGTTCCACTATTGTAACTATTTCTTCCAGCTGTGATCCTTGTCCTTTAATATGTTCAAAAATCATTCAGGCTTCATCCTGCACCGGCTGGAGTTTCTGTGTAATCTCCATAACTCTTCTTTAGATGGTAGTGACCTTCTACTAGACTGTGCACCATTCCTGTCATCTTTTCATGTTCTCGACTGTAGTAAGTAGCTTCATTTGTGCTTGCATGATGGATGCCTATTTCTTCGCCTCCTAGAGTTGTGCTTCCAATTTCCTCAGCTCCAGATCTTTTGCAAGGCACTCATAGGTCTACATACTTCAATCACTTAATTTTTTACACTCTGAGGCCAATGCCTTGATTCTTTCTACTGCGTTCCTGGTAGCTTCTTCCCTCTGATCGCACACTTCTCATGGAGTGCTAGATACTGCTTGGATTTCTAGCTCCATTACTCTTGCTTGAAGTTGCTGAATGGCCTCAGCGACCTTCCCCACTTGTATCTCAAGTGAATCATCTTCCTCTTGTGCCAATCCCATAACAAAGTGAAGTTATTTATTGAATACCTCTTTGACCCCAATCTGCTTCGCGAGCAGCTGGTCTTTCTTTTTATGTATTTTCTTCTTGTCCTCCTCGAACATCACCCTAAGTTCATCTTTCTCTTTCTGCGCAGCTTGAATTTTCTCTAATACCTCCTCCTTTTATTTCTTTATGGTCTCTGTGGCCTGCTCCTTTTATTCTTGGACTCGACGTAGTCGAGACTTGGTTGCATCTGTTAGCCTTTGTAATTGGGTGGGCTCATCCCCCAATTCTACACTTTTTTCTAAAGAAGGCGCAATAGTCACTCCGCGGCTTGAATGGATGGCTTGTTGTATGTCTCTGAGATCCTTCCCTATTTTGTCATACGGTATGTCTTGTTCACTTCATGTCTCTGCAGGATATATTCTGAGGCATATGCTATGGCTGTGATGATGAGATCTACATCTTCCACTATAAGCACATTCTTCTACTGAGGCTTGTTGGCTCAGGTCTTCTTCCGTGTTGAGGGTTTCTGTAGAGAAACCTTCCTTTTCTTTGATATCTCGGCCTCTATAAGGGGATCCTTTGGCAATGTTACTTCACATTTATGTTGCTTGTCTCCTTCTTCCCCTCCTTCCTCTTGTTTCACTTCGTCTCCTCCTCCTCCTGCAGGTGAATCAGGCCTAATCTCTTATGAGGCGCTTTCCTTATCGTCACTTTTTATGTCCTGCAATTCCTCCTTTTTCTTCTTTTTCTTCACATTGCTCTATCCAACATACTCACTTTGGGTGACTAAAGGACTTCCAATGATGTCGGGTTCAGAGAGTTATGCATCTTCGATTGGTACAAAGAATTCAGATGGCCATTCTTTGGTTATCTCCTCCATATCTTCGCCAGTCAGCTTATAATAAGACTGCAACTCATCCTTACTTTCATCCATGCGCGCAGTGATGTAGGTGAAGTGTTGGTCTGCAAGGAACTTAGTTAGCATCCTATATTGAGGCAACATATTCGGGGTCATCCATGGGAATGATTCAATGGAACACTTCAGTTGTAGGTAGTAAGTGTGGAACACCACATTCGATTGCCACTACTTCGCCATATAGTTTGCATACCATAAGGTGGAGAACCTTGTGGCCAATGACTCTGATGGCTTGAAATCAGGGAATGTCGCTCCTTCTGGCATCTTCCAAGTGACAAATGTGATTAAAATCAGTAACCAACTGAAATGAAACTCGTATCCTTGATCCTACACTTCGTGACAGTCCTTTTCCAGCTCGTTCACAAGGTGACTTGCCAGTTCATCTACATTCCTTCGACACACTTCCCTGTGAGGCCCACTAAAAACCCTATGACTTGTGTCAGCATTTTCTTTCTGAAAAGCTTGCTAGTGATCAGTTGGAAATAAAGGCACCCTACACCATCCTGGATGGAGGCTACCTTGTAGCCTCACTTTCCCTTCTCTAAATATCTATAGTCTTATTTTATATGTTGGGCCAAGGAGCGACCTGCAACCTTCCCTAGGTAGAACTACTAAGGGTCTGGTCCCTGCATGCTTAGTCTTGTAATGAGATGGATCAGTGTTGGATCCAAAGTGACGTGCCTATAAATCCATAGATACCCTCCATGGTATCCCGACATGAGGAGTTTAATGCAAGCGTTAACCTCCTGATGTCGGCCGAAGTGGGGGATATTCATTAAGTTCAGGATCGTGGATCGTGTGAGCTCCTTAATCCATGACTAGGAGAATATATTAGGCTTTTTCCCAGTCATAATCATCAAATACCTATGCAGCGCAAGCATCGCTTAGTTCTTCCGGTATTCGAGGTTCAAGTCGTTGTTCTTCAAAGCTTGGATGTGTCCTAACTAGGGTCCAACTGCATGTATCCCCTTTGGGAGGTACACAGTGACCAACATGTACTCGAAATAATGTGGGATGTTGTCACAGTTAACCACACCAGCCAGAGGTGGGATTTACTCCTACAAGACCGACGAGATCTTCTTCACGTTAGCCAGATCATCGTGGTTCTTTCTTCGCTTCTTAGAAGTGCGGCGAGAACATAGTCCAATCAATGGGGATGATTTTAATCCACCAATCAACGATGCCTATATTCCTATAGACATGAATTTCTGAGTCATGAGGTCTACACAAATCTCCTCCATAGAATTCTCTATTGTGCTACGCTCGCCCGAGATTCACACTTTGTAATAAAACAAATCGGGTAGGAAACCGGATGAGCAAGGTAATCAATTGAATGGCGAGTTCTATAAATCAAAACATGATATGAAATCGATTCTCCTTTAGCTCGGATATATTAGTTTGTAGAAAGTTGTCTCGGCATAGTGTTCGATGAGTTAAATAGGCAAGCGTCGTAACAGATCCCTCCAATGGGTAGGAATACGTCCATCAGTGTGCATCCATCTGTTATGGCATGGTATCAATGGTCCAATGATGATATTTCCATCAATAACTGCATTTTTAGCCTTTCTAGAGCATCATTCTAACTATCGGGGTGCCTCCAACAGTTAAATTTCTTATTCATGGCAAAGTACCATTCTACGTTGTTCTGCTATTCCGACAAGGTTCAACTTCTGCAGATCTTTCTCCTGCGAAGTCTTCTCTAGAACTTCTCATTGTTTTTCTAACTTTTCTTTCTTCTTATTGAGCTTTCTTTCCTTGTTTCCTATGATCTGAGTCAATGGGTTCCTCTTTCCATTCCTATTCTTACTTTCTATTCACCTTGTAGCTTCGCACTGCTGATGTTCATCCAAAGGGTGTAAAGGTAGTACTTCTTGTGTTATTAACTTTAGGGTAGGTACTTTTCTTTCTTGCATGGATAGGTCCTTCAAACCTTCCCGTTTTCTTTCCACTTTGACAACTACTTCTCTTTCCCTCTGTTTCTTTGACTTATGCTCTTTTTCTTCTATTAGGCGCTCTATTTTTCTAGCTATGAAGTCCCTTAATTCTTTCTTTTTCTGTTCTATATCTTCCTCCTCTACTTTCCTTTTGATATGATCCTTTTCAATCCAAGTATTTCCTAACAATAGTGAAAAGGGGGCATTTCTCTCAACAAACTTAATGACTTCAAATTCTTCATCAGTCGATGTTCCATGGACAATCATAGGTACATTAGTAACTCTTCCACATAAGGTTATCATCTTCCCTTTAAACAAGCCTATCCTTCCCAATGAAGGTATCATAACAGGCTTTCCCAAAATTTCCCAAGTGCTTTCTGGCAAAATATTCACATCTGTTTCTTCATCCAAGACACAGTCTATGTCAAAGTCTCCCATTCTTTTTTTTATGCACTGTTTTTCTTTCAAGATCTCTGGTAAACTAACATCTCTATGATCATTCAATGTTTCTTTCAACTGTAATAACATAGTCTCTGATTCTTTTTTGTTCTCTAACATATCCTTCTCCTCTTGTCCTTCTTTATAGTTTTCTTGTCTCATGTTCATCTTGTCAACTTTGGAAATCATTCTAGGGAAATCCTCAACCTCATGACCAATAGATTTACAACATAGAAAAATAGGACCTATACCAGGGCATTCCTTAGCAAGATGTCCTGAAATTCTACAATTATAACATAGTGTCAACCCTCTCTTTCTTTTAAACGATCCCCAACCTTTCCTGTACTATGCATTGGGATCACCGTGTTGGACCTTCAATTTGCAAAAATTCTTTCGAGGTTCCTACATCCACTTGTTAGTCCAAAACTTTTTTCTATGCATAGGAATAACATATGTTTCACTATATCTATCAAATGTATTCGGATCAACTCTTTCTTCTAGTTGTTCCCTAGTTTTCAGACTAGGACAAAATCTATCAAACATACCTAGACTCATATTTTCAAAGAAAAAATTTCCACTTATCTTACCTTTTCTAGAGCACAAAGCTTTAATATATTACCTATTTTCTTTAGATCGGGTTTCTTTCTTAGTACAGAGCTTCACAAGTGAAGTATAATACTGCACACTACAACAAAATATCTACACACAGAGACTCTTCTTCAGTTCCCAACAATCATAGTTTCAGGTCTCAGTAATAAAACCATTTGTTGGCACATAGGGGAAGACCCAGGGTTCAACGCTTCAACAACGCACCAACAAAACCCTAACTACCGACCCTTTCGAAAACATCTGTGAAGCAGGTGAAGTGTCGCCTGAGGTAGAGGCAGGGGGGTTGCAGGACTCAAGTATCTACAACCAGGTTGGGACATAGATCTGTGATTACAACACATGACAAAGCACTTAGCTAATAACATGCATTAGTTCTTGAACTTATCCACATCGCAGGTTCAACCCTTATTACATATTAGCATAGTAGTAATCAAGATTAAGAACATCCAATCATTTAGAACATATCATTCACTCATATCTAGCATTCATTCACATCATTAATCACTAAGAAACAACATCATATGCATTCATTGTATGTTATAACAACAACACTAAGAAAATAAGCATATAAACAACATTGACAACATCACACAAAGCACATCAACACAGGATATACGTGGTTCAGCCCAATGTGGGGCTACGTCCACCAAATCGTGTTCTTCTTTATTAGTCTTCGATCTCCTTACATTCATCTTCCCTTGTTCCCAAAGCTACAGAGCTCATCTTTTCATTGAACAGGTGATCTGTGCATAGCGCACTAGATCCACCTTCCTCAAAATCAGGTCAAGGCACATAGCCAACTCCTTGATAGCACAAATCCTTACACAGTCTATCTGCATAAAGCCTCTTACTATCACTTGCACTTATCTCTATAAGTCTCAATACACACCATGCACAAAATCCAACATCTGCTCTATTCACTTAGAAACCTTTACATATTCTTGCACAAAGCTAACTTAGACAGGTTAGAACCCTTTTACTTGCATCACTTAGATATCTATTTATACATTACAAAAAGACATAAACATGGGTAAAAAAATGGGATGACATCCCATACCCATTACATAAACCCTAAAAATACCAAAAATCCTGCAAAACAGGTGAGATCCCACGATCTTAGCTTTTCCTGGGCACTCCATCTTTGACCATCTTGTCGAAGTCCCAAAAACATGACCAATGTTTCCTCAAAACATGGTCGAGGGCCAACAGACCACCTGGACCGAATCATCCCCTCCTCCACCAGAATCTGAAAAATCCAACCGATTCACTAAGTGGATCCAACACATTCACCAACAGGTTCAGGATATTCTATAGAAGTCTAATTCCAAGTACAAGCAACCCCATTATCAACATTAGGTGCCACATAAGTTTCAGGTGGGAGAAAAAGTTTATTTTCACTTCCAGAAAGAATGCCTTACAAGGTCCCATTGGAATCTTATCCCACTTCATTATGGGTCATACATAATCACCAAGGCTATGGTTGAAAAATATTTTGAGCTCAACATCCCCCATTTCCTTAGCCTACACCCAGTATTCAACGTGGATCTCCTTCGGCCATATTTCCCACCATTATTGGACACCTTTGAGATAGCAGAGAAGTTGACACCAACAGAGCTCAACCTTGACTACATGCAACATCCATCCATTGATCATATTTTGGATGCACAGATCAAGGGAACTTGACAGCAAAGGATCCATCTTTATCGAGTCATCAAAGCACGACAATTCTTGCACCAAGGCAAGTGCCTCACCTGGGGCCAAATTCAAGAGACATTTTCTCATGTGACGGGGGAACTCAACGCAATGGATACCATTGATTCCTAAGGAGGGAGGATTTATCTAGGTGGATATCAGTGGCCACCCACCTATTCCACTGGATCGAAAAATAGTTTTCCACCTTCGCAGTTTTTCGGGTTCCAAACTTTTGGGGCCATTTTGAGTTCCTAAACGATGTTTTTTGGGGATTTGTGCCCCAGGTGATTGCCAAAGACACTAAACTAGGCCAATCAAAAATCATATTTCTTAGTTTGACCTTTCCAATGGGCTATCATGCACCTAAAATGGATATTGTATGAAAAAGTTATGACCCCGAGAAGTTGTTGCACTAACTTACCCAAACAGGGCTCTCATGACTTTTGGCGCTTCGTCTCCTAGGGTTAAGTTTTTGGATGTCTATGGTTTTTGAAATTTCTGTTTATTTTAAAAAGGCCTTCAAATCCTCATTGTAATCATCTTCTTGAGAATGAGTGCATCCATCACATCTCTTCTCATAGATAATCCTCCACCATTCCAAGAATCCTGTTTTCCACTGCATTATTTTACAATTTCAGCTTATTTCCTTATTCAATAGAAAAGTAATTTTACGGTATCTCTGTTATTCTATGTTAAACATGTTTTAGTAATCTGTATTCATTTCATTCTTCTCATAAAATCTATATCAGTGGTATCAGAGCAGTCTTCTCCTTGCTGTCTTAATGCATGTCCCCAATGAGGTCAAGGTACAAAGAATTGGGTATCGAGCTTGTGTGTCTGGAGGAAAAAATGTCTCAGACGCCCAAATTAACTTTCAAATATGAAGGGACATGAGATCCTTTCAAAATGTTTCTTTATGAATCCCTCACACAACGATATGATGGATAATTTCGTGCAAATCCATCGGCGATTACCAACAGGTGACACATATTCCTCGAGCAAAGGCGCCGCCCCCTTCAAGGTAAAAATAAAATTCTATATTCCTATATTTGAAGGTCGGATAGACGCAGATGTTGTAGTCAAGTGGTTGAATATAATAGAAGGTTATTTTTCTATCCATAACTTTTCAAATAGATAAAACATTACTTTTGTGCTCCTCAAATCCGTTCCCCATGTCAAAGATTGGTGGGAAACTTTCTATGAGAAAACAGAAGCAGAAGAACCCTCATTATTTACATTCACGGCCACATGGGAATCCTTCAGGGATTCTATTAAGGAACAATACTTCCCTATCAAAAGTTATGATGAATTGTATACCAACAATTATGGTTACATTTTGGTATCCCACAAACCATTATCTTAGACTGTGACACTCAGTTCCTCGACACATTTTGGCCAAGCCTGTGGTTACTCTTGGATTCCAGGATCACCAAATCCATTTCCTTCCATCCCCAGATAGATGGCCAAACTGAGGTCATCAGTTGGATGATCGTACATATCCTATGCATGTACAATTCAAAACAGCCCTGCACATGGCATGAGAGTCTTCCCTATGTCCAACATAGCTACAAACGAGCCCTGCATAGCTCAACTAGCCACAAATCCTTTCATGTGGGATTAGGATTCTAGCCATTGGACCCCATGGATGTTTCACTACCTATGGAGACCACCTGGACCGAATCATCTTCTCCTCCACCAGAATATGACAAAGCCACCCAATTCATTGAGTGGATCCAATACATTCACCAATAGGTTCAGGATATTCTATAGAAGTCTAATGCCAAGTACAAGCAATTCCATGATCAACATCGGGTGCCACATAAGTTTCAGGTGGGAGAAATTTTTTTGTTTCACTTGTAGAAAGAATGCCTTACAGGGCCCCATTAGAATATTCTCCCACTCCATTATGGGTCATACACCATCATCAAGGCTATGGGTGATAATTCTCTTGAGCTCAACATCCCCCCTTTCCTTATCCTACACTCAATCTTCAATGTGGCTCTCCTTCGACCATATTTCCCACCATTATTGGACACCTCAGAGATAACAGAGTAGTTGAAACCAACCGATATCAACCCTAAATTCATGCAACAAGCATCTAGTGATCATATTTCAGACACATAGATCAAGGGCACTTGACAACAAAGGATCCAGCTTTATCAAGTCGTCAAAGCAGGGCATCTCTTGCACCAAGGCAACTGGCTCACCTGGGGCCAAATTCATCAAACATTTCCTAATATGATGGGGGAGCTCAAATAAATGTAGACCATTTCTTCCTTAGGAGGTAGGATTGATCTAAGTGGATATCGGTGGCCACCCACCTATTCCTCTGGCTCGAAAAACAATTTTCCACCTTCACAATTTTTTGACAATTTTTCGGGTTCCAAACTTTCGGTGTCGTTTTGAGGCCCTGAACAACTTTCTTGGGGGATTTGGGCCCCAGGTCATTACCAAAGACACAAACCTAGGCCAGTCGAGAATCATATTTCTTGGTTATACCTTTCCAATGGGCTATCATGCACCTAAAACGAATATCGTATGCAAACGTTACGACCCCGGGAAGTTGATGTACTAACTTAACCAAACAGGGCCCACATGATTTTTGGCGCTTCATCTCCTAGGGTTAGGCTTTTGGATGTCTAGGGTTTTTGACATTCCTGTTTATTGTAAATAAGACTTTAGAGCTTCATTGTAATCATATTCTTGTGAATGAGTGCATCTGTCACATCTCTTCTCATAGATAAGCCACCACCATTCCAACAAACTTGTTTTTCATTGCATTATTTTACAGTTTCAACTTATTTCCTTATTGAATAGAAAATCAGTTTGGTTGTATCTTTGTTATTTTTTTTTAAGAATATTTTAATAATCTGTATCCATTTCATTCTTCTTGTAAAATCCATATTAGTGGTATCAGAGCGGTCTGCTCCTTGTCGTCTTAATGCATGTCCCCAACGAGGTTAAGGTACAAAGAATTGAGTCTCGATCTTGTTTCTCTTGAGGAAAAAATCTCTCGCACGCCTAAACGATGTTTCAAATATGAAGGGACATGATATCCTTTCAAATAATTTCTTGAGGAATCCTGCAAGATACTAGATATATAGAATATGCAGAACATAAATAAAATGCTAGAAATGGAAGAATAACAGTAAAATATTCAGCATAATCTTCACAATAACACAGAAATGATATAAGAATAGCAATATAAATAGCACTTCGATTCATAAAGAAATGTTCACAGGCCTCTTCGAGGGGGAAACCTCCAATCGAGCACCGCTCTGTTACAATAATCTTCTAGCTAGGGTTTTCATACCCTCGACCCTCATTTATACTAAATATGTCTATTAAGAGAAACATCTAGAGGAAGATCCTTCTAGAAGCGAAAGCTTCTATTAGGTCTTCTTACATCTGCCTTATTATATTTTATTGAAAGGCCTTATTAATATTGAGCTTTATTACATCCAAATACATTGATCTACCTATGTGCAGGTTAGGACCTTAACATGTCTGCCCCCTTAAAAACAACCTTGTCCTCAAGGCTTGAGATGTGGAAACTACTGCAGAATGGTAGCTGGTTCCCAAGTGGAATCTGCTGGAGTCATATCTTTCCACTGTACTAGCACTTCCTTGATGGTTCTCTGACACAGGCGATGCTCACGCTGGTCCAAAACTGCTTCTGGCTGTAGCGAAATGGATCCTTCTTCAACTAACTCTGGAAGGTTGGTTTGAATTTGGCACCTAGTTCCAATCACCTTCTTCAAGCATGAAACATGAAAAACAGGATGTAGCTTCAACTGACTAGGCAGAGCTAACTGATATGCAACTTGTCCCACACGCTTGAGAACTATGTAAGGGCCATAAAATTTGGGTGCTAGCTTTTGACAATGCTCGTCCTTGAGGGAAGTTTGCTTATATGGTTGCAGTCTCAGAAACACCTGATCCCCTTCTGCAAATTGATGTTCAGAGCGACCTTGATCTACTTGCTGCTTCATTCTATTATGTTCCATGACCAAATTGTCTTTAAGGGTACGAAGGATATCCTCTCGGACTGTAAGTGTTTGGTCAACCGCCTGGACCTTCGAGGTACCCGGTAAGTATGAGAGAACTGAAGGTGGCTTCTATCCATATACTACTTCAAAAGGAGTCATGCGAGTGGCTGTATGGTATGTAGTGTTGTACCACCATTCGGCAAGGGGTAACCATTGAGCCCACTGGTGTTTTTTTTCATAGCCAAAGCACCTCAGATATGTTTCTAAACACTTGTTGACAACTTCCATTTGACCATCCGTCTAGGGATGATAAGTTGAGATGAGATGCAATTGCGTGCCTTGTAGCTTAAACAATTCTTGCCAAAAATTTCTTGTGAAAGTTGGGTCTCGATCAGAAACAATAGAGTGTGGCATGCCATGAAGCTTGAAGACCTGGTCCATGAAAATTTGAGCCATCGTGGATGCAGTAAATGGGTGGTGAAGAG
>SNQJ01S0187863.1:14513-28257 GCA_010110895.2 Picea sitchensis | reverse complement strand
GGGGGGTAGAGAAGCTGGTGAGAGCATTGAGGGAAATGATCGGTTCCACTTCGGGAGGGTCAGAGGGACGGTTTATGTCAGTGATTTCGGGTGACTCAGGCATAAGGGGAGTGTCAACATCCTCTTCTGGAATATCCTCAGAGATGGCCATAAAAATATTTTGTTCCTTACATTTGTGACCTGGGAAATATTTGTCATCACAATTATAACAGAGGCCTTTGAGTTGGCATTCAGCCATTTCAGCCCTGGTCAATTTTTGGATCTTTAATGGGGCTGAGGGAGTATTGGGGTTGAATGGTTTAGGGAGAGGGATAAAGGAAGGCTTACGGTTTTGAGAGGAAACAATTTGTTGTGCTTCTTTAGAATTTTTAGTATCCTCCACCCAAGTCGTAGGTTGAGCCATGAGGACATGGGCCCGAATCTCCTCCTTGAGGCCACTTATAAAACACTCTCGAAAGAAAGCATCAGTCATGCCCTCTGTTCGAAAAGCCAGGCGCTCAAATGCAGCTATGAAGTCTTATACTGTGCCTGATTGCTTCAATTTTGTCAAACGACCCAAATGGTTGGTGTCAGTGTCAAAGCATTCATAAAGCTCAGCCACAAATTGGGTCCAAGAAATATACCCTTGACGGGAAGTTTTTCTCCATTGCCACCATTTCCAGTGTTCTTGATCTAGATGGAGAACACCATACCAGAGTTTGGCCAAGTCATATGTAATGTTGTAGAGAGAGAAATAATGTTCCATTTGGGTGACCCAACTAGTGGGGTCCGAGACATCAAATTTGGTTACATCCACTTGTGGAAGGCGTATGTCCCATTGAAAGTGATGGGGCTGAAAGGAATGGGAAGAAGTTTCACCTTCAGTCTTTGTATGTGCATCAAGAAAACAATCATCGATAGGGATATTGAGTTTGGTGCAGAGTGATGCAAAGACAGATTCAAGCTGGGTGGTCAATTCATGTTTGACTTCATCCATTACGAACTGCACGACTACATTTACGGATGCATTTACAGATGCATTTATGGTGGTATTGATGGAGGAATCATGGGAGGAAATAGTAGCACTGAGTTGTTGCACTTCTTGTTGGGTCTCGAGGAAACCAGATGGCAAGGTTTTTAAGTGAGACTCTAGTTCTTGGCTATGGGTATGGGCCATGAGGATGGGTGAACTGAAAAGGGAGCTGGTTGGGTCAGAAATTTTTGCAGAAAAATGATATGGATGAATGTGATAAGGGAGAAGAGATGAATCTAATGGAATAGGTCTCAAATGTTATACTTTACAGCTGCGGGGTTATACTTTGGTATGAAGAATGTTGTAGTGCTGAAATCCCCAAATTATTAACTAGAAAGAAATGTGTATTTACTTGGAAACCCAAACAGAGATGCGCAGCAATAGATCTCGTTGGTTTAATTTTTTGATGTTTATGTTTATCTTCCCCAAGGGTTAGGTATTCCAGGGTTCTACAGACAAGAGTTTTCCCTATGCTATAGCTCTCTGATATACGTGCGGGGTCCAATAGTAGTACTCGGCCCAATATCTCAGGGCACTAACTAAGGAGGATAGACCATACCCTTAGTCGTACTACCCGACTACCTAGGTACTAGAGAGTATCTTCCCGAGTGTTGTTCTCAGTGACAAGTGTTGTTCTCAGTGACACTATAGCAGTCTGGCGGCCGATAGGTTTATCTAAAGAGGGCATCAGGAAATCTAGGCCGATCCGTACACATGTTTTGTCTGATGCGCTACCACTCGAAGGGGTACCAACATGGGTTACAAGGGTGGCCAACAGATGTGTTCTTAAGAACCACTTGTATTTCCTGCATGTATGAATCCCTCAACTGTGGGTTTATGCGCATAATGATATATCTCTATGGCTTAAAAACACTAGAATACATCTCTACATTGAAAAAAAATACCCACAAATTCTGCCAAGGAAAGTGCTCTGATACCACTTGCAAGATACCAGATATATAGAATATGCAGAAGAGATATAAAATGCTAGAAATGGCAGAATAACAGTAAAATATCTAGCATAATCTTCACAATAACATAGAAATGATATAAGAATAGCAATAGAAATAGCACTTCGATTCAGAAAGCAATGTTCACAGGCCTCTTTGAGGGGGCAATCTCCAATCGAGCAATGCTCTGTTATAATAATCTTTCAGCTAGGGTTTTCATACCCTCGACCCTTATTTATACTAAATATGTCTATTAAGAGAAACATCTAGAGGAAGATCTTTCTAGAAGCAGAAGCTTCTATTAGGTCTTCTTACATTCGCCTTATTCTATTTTATTGAAAGGCCTTATTAATATTGACCTTTATTACATCCGAATACATTGATCTACCTATGTGCGGGTTAGGACCTTAACAAATCCCTCATGCAATAGAGGAATGATATGATGGATAATTTCATGCAAATTCTTCGACGACTACCAATAGGCGATGCATCTTCCTCTACTGGATGCGCCACCCCCTTCAAGGTACAAATAAACTTTGATATTTCTATATTTTAAGGTCATATAGACACAGATGTTGTAGACAAGTGGTTGAATATAATAGAAGGGTATTTTTATGTCCATAACTTTTTGAATAGAGAGAACATTACTTTTGTGCTTCTCAAATCCATTCCCCATGTCAAATATTGGTGGGAAACTTTCTCTAAGAAAAAGGAAACAAAAGAACCCTCATTATTTACATTTGCGGCCACTTCAGAACCCTTGAGGGATTCTATTAAGGAACAATACTACCCTATCAAAGGTTATGATGACTTGTATACCAACTGGACCACACTGCGGCAAGAAAGAGACCAAGCAGTGCCAGAGTTCACAAATATCTTCCATACCAAGCTAGGTATCAAATATTCAGAGTGACATCTTGTGCTCAAGTATCGTGGTTCTCTGCATAGATACATCCAAACTGAAATGGAATTTCTGGACATCTTGTCCGTTTCCATGACCTACCGATATGTCGTCAAATCGAGCAGAAGCTCAAACAAAAGATGCGGCAATTAGGGTCTGGGAAACCCTCACAGCAAAAGCTAGGAAAGGGAGGCCCCAACCCACGAAAAAAATGATAGAGAAAATATGGACAGTATTAGGACAGCCATTCCAATGCGCAAGCAAAGAAGGACACCGAGAAGACAAATAAATATACTGGGAAGTGGTGTGACTTCCATAAGAGCCCTTGTCATAACACTATTGATTTCTACGCAAAGCAGTCACCAGTGGCCGAAGTGAAAGCGTCTGAATCAAATGTGGGTTATGACTCTGAGTTAGAACCATAAAGTAGAATATGGATCATTGACATGGAACCCAGTGCCACCATTGCTACCACCAAGCTCCATCCTGGTGAACTAGACAAGCCAAAAGAAGGAAAGTGCCTCTTCCATTCAAATATGTGGGTAAAAGGAACCCCACTGCACTTTATCATTGTAGCAGTAGCGAGAAGAACCTCATCTCAGCATAGGTCATCAAGCACCTAGCCCTACCTACAATGTTGCACCCACAACCTTACACCATTGGATGGATCTCCCAAGGAAGAGATCTCTGCGTCATCCAACTGTGTCGACTGTCGTACGACATCAAGCCCTTCATAGATGAGGTATTGTGGGATGTCTCTCCTCTTGAATTTTGTAATGTTATTTTGGGCCAACCTTATTTATGGAAACAAAATGTTGTATATGATTCTAGGCCTTGTAGTGTTATTATTACTTTGAAATGGAAATTGTATAGGATACACGAGGAAGTCCATCCTAGTGCTATTTCCTTGATCACTTCCAAGCAATGCAGGAAGGTCATTTCTTAGACATGCAAATTTTTCTTCTTCGTGATTCTCCCTCAGAGTGAGTGAAAGATTGCAGCCACATCTAGGGCCTCCGCCACCAATCTCTCCACACAATGTAAGAAAGTGGATAAAGTCATGGAATAATACTTAGATATCTTCTCCTCTCCTACTGGGGTACCTCTGCACTGTCAGGTCAAGCATCCCATCGATATGACACCAGGTGCACCACTACCCAATGGGCCAGTCTACCATCACTCTCTGTTAGAAAATGAGGATATGAAGAGGTAGATCCAATAACTACTCCACAAGCGGCACATCCGTCCCAACTCATCACCTTGTGGGAGCACAATCGTGGTTGTTCATAAGAAAGGTGGGACCTGGTGACTCTGCATTGATTATTGGATACTGAATAAAATCATAGTTCAAAACCAATACCCGATTCCCCAAATCGATGACCTCCTTGATCAGCTCATCAGGGCCAAATACTTCAGTAAGATTGATCTAAAATATGGCTACTAACAGGTCCTAATAGAATAGACAGATGTATGGAAGACTACCTTCAAGTCAAAAGAAGTTATTTTTGAATGGTTGTTCATGCCCTTTGGTTTGACAAATGCTCCAACAACATTTATGAGGATGATGGATGATATCCTATGACCGTTCACCAATATGTTTGTAGTGGTGTATCTGGATGACATCCTCATCTACAACAAGACTTGGGTGGAACACTTGCAGCATAATCATTAGGTTTTTCACACCCTGCGACACCACAAACTATATTCAAACTTGGAAAAATAATCTTTTGGTAGGTACATGGTCCATTAGTTAGGCTACATCATTGATAAACATAGTGTGCATGTGGATCTAGCCAAGTTCTAAGTCATTTGTGACTGACCAACCCCAACCACATTCACTAGACTTTAGAGCTTCTTGGGCCTCGTCAATTTTTATCGTAGGTTCATGTTGGGATTCTCTCATATTGCATGGGACCTCATCCAAGTAACTAGGGGTGGCGGTAAGAAAACATTTGTGTGGGGATTTTCCAAATAAAAGGACTTCGATGACTTGAAGAATCATTTTTTCTCATCCCCAGTACTTTCATTACCTGACCTAGAAAATCCCTTTGAGATCAAGACAGATGCTTCAGACTATGTTGTGGGCATCATTCTCACTCAACACAGCCACCCCGTGGCATATCATAGTGATACACTATCAGATGTTGTCTGTAAGTACCCTACTTATGAAAAAGAAATGTACTCCATTGTGAAAGCCTACCGCCAGTGGAGACATTACATTCTTGGAAAGGAAACAATCATCCACATTGATCACAAGACACTACAGTTCATGAAGACCCAAGGAAAATTGCAGAATGACCACCATCAAAAGTGGTCCACATACTTACAATAGTTCCACATCAACATCAAGTCTAAAACAGGAAGTACCAACCGAGTTGTTGATTTCCTTAGCCGACCTCCAATCACGACACTCACCACGGTGCTAGAATATTGCGGCCACAAAACCTCCAGATAGCCCCACATCTATGAGATAGACCCTGTCTTCTCCACCACCTACCAAATGTTGGGCACCAACTCAGAGGTTGCTAATTTTCATCTTCGGGAAGGGTTGTTTTTTCATGTGGGCCATCTCTACATTCCATCAAGCGAGAAAATGAAGCTGATTTTGGAAGCTCAATACAGTCGGGTGGCAGGACACTTTGGCATCGAAAAGACAGTTGAAATGATACATAAACATTTCTACTGGCTGAAACTCAACAGGATTTCGACAAGTATATCAGGTCCTACATTGCCTATGCTATTTCCTGTATACCCGTCTTCCTACTCCTGACAGACCATGGGAATCCATCTCAATGGACTACATGTCAGGCCTCTTGTCCACCAAGAGGGGAAATGATTTTGTTTTTGTGGTTGTTGATTGCTTTTCAAAGATGGTGATTCTAGCCGCTTGCAAGAATAAAATCACAGCAGAAGCCATTACAAAGATATTCTTTTAATGAGTATGGGTACTTTTTGGGATCCCACAAACCATTTTCTCAGACTGTGATAGTCGTTTCCTTGACACACTATGGTCGAACCTCTAGTCATTTTTGTATACCAAGATTACCAAATCCACTGCCTTCCATCCCTAGACAAATGGCCAAAATGAGGTCGTCAATTGGATGATCGTACATATCCTATGCATGTACAATTCAAAACACCCCCGCATGTGGTATGAGAGTCTTCCCTATGTCCAACATAGCTACAACTGAGCCCTCCATAGATCAACTGGCCAAAAACCCTTTCAGGTGGGGTTGGGATTCCAACCATTGGGCCATATGGATGTTGCACTACCTCTGGTGACCACCTCAATCGAATCATCCCCTCCTCCACCAGTAACTGAAAAATCCACCTGATTCATTGAGAAGATCTAGCACATTTGTCAACAGGTTCAAGATATTCTGCAAAAGTCTAATTCCAATTACAAGCAACACCATGATCAACATCGATTACCACATAAGTTTAAGGTGGGAGACAAAGTTTGGTTGCAATTGTAGAAAGAACGCCCTACATGTCCCCATCGAAAGCTTCGCCCACTTCATTATGGGTTGTACACCATCACCAATGATATGTGTGGAAATTATTTTGAGCTGAACATCTCCCCTTTCCTTAGCCTGCACCCAGTATTCAACGTGGCTCTGCTTCGACCATATTTCCCACCATTATTGGACACCTCAGAGATAGCATAGAAGTTGACACCAACTGAGATCAACCCTGATTTCATGCAATAGGAATCAAGTGATTAGATTGTGGACACATAGATCAAGGGCACTTGACAGCATAGGGTCTAGCTTTATCGAGTCGTGAAAGTAGGGAAGCTCTTGCACCAAGGCAAGTGCCTCACCCAGGGCCAAATTCAATATAAATTTCCTTATCTAATGGGGGAAATCAATGAAATGTGAACCATTGATTCCTAAGGAGGGAGGATTGATATAGGTGGATATTGGTGGCCACCCACCTATTCCTATGTCTTGAAAAACAATTTTCCACCTTGGTAGTGTTTCGGTAGTTTTTTGGGTTCCAAAATTACAGAATCGTTTTGAGGCCCTAAATGACGTTTTTGGGGATTTGGGGCCCAAGAGACTACTGAAGGAATTGACCTAGGCTAGTCTAAAATAGTTATTCTCTATTAGAAATTTCCAATGGGATATCATGGGCCTAAAATGAAAATCGTATGCAAAAGTTACGACCCTGGGAAGTTGATGTACTAACTTACCCAAACGGGGCCCACATGATTTTTGGTGCTTCATCTCCTAGGGTTAGGTTTTTAGGTGTATAGGGTTTTTGACATTCCTTTTTATTGTAAAAAGGCCTTCAGAGCCTCATTGTAATCATCTTCTTGCGAATGAGCGTAGATGTCACATCTCTTCTCAGAGATAAGTTACCACCATTCCAACAAACTTGTTTTTTGCTGCATTATTTTACAGTTTCAACTTATTTCCTTATTGAATAGAAAACTAGTTTTATTGTATCTCTGTTATTCTTTGTTAATCATATTTTATTAATTTGTATTCATTTTTTTCTTCTCATAAAATATGGATCACATATCAAACTAGTAATAATGGAAACACCTACACTTCTTAAAACCCATATGGACCCCCACAAGGTAACCCATACTATCCCTTCCCAGGTCCATATCAACCTATTGTACCCCCACATGGCCAACCATGTTCGAGGGTCAATTTCATCCAACCTTCCACTCTTCAAAAATTTTAATATTTTGAACAGTTGAATACGGGAAATCAACCTCAACAACCAAAAAATAAATGGAAGAAATGAAAGAATAGGAACCAGGGACAAGGAAGGAATCCCCCTCAACAAAACCCCCAACCTGGGGAAAACAACGTCAACCCAACCAAAATCCTCAAGGGGGAAATAATAATGGCCAACTATGACAAGGGAGAAACAAAAACCTTCACACTAACTACCCTTGCGTATTGTGTGGTGAATATGGCCATTACACTCATCATTTCCCCCAAATTTTTGAATACAAACGGATGAAGGACACCATGAACCCTCAACGAGCTCTCAACCCTCAAGGTCCACCTCAAGGACCTCCCAGTTATACACCAATGCAACCACTGATGGTATTAAAAAATCTTATCCCACATAAAGGAGTCATTAATACTCAACCAGAAGGGATCCAACGCCCACACCCCCAAGGGTAGTTTCCTCCACCAGAAGAACCCCACCTAGGGAACACCACCAACTACAGTTTCCTCCTCACTAGTGAAGAGTAAACCCTCTTACAAACTCACAGTCTCCAATATGATACACCCGCTTACCCATTACCCACCAGTACTTCGGATTCTCCTTAGCCACCAACTGGACAACCATTCATGATCCCCCATCCTAATGTTGAAGTCATAGCCCGCATGTCTCGTGCACCCTTGCATAGGAAAGTACATAATCCTCATGCTTGGGCTTCCCATAGCTACATTCTTATTGACGATCTCACTCAGTCACATGTTTCCATGTCAGCTATGGAAGTCTTTCAAACGTGCCCTTCCCAACGAAAGGAATTACTTTCATAATTGGGGGCCATAGATCTTGTAGACACCYGTCTAATCACATTTGAATTAGACAGAGAAGATCCATGAGTCCTGTTAGCATTGAGAKTCACCCTCATATTTCAAGAGGATAATCCCAGTACCCATCAAAAATTTTCTGRAGGTAGGTTTCTGAGTGGAGGTCGAATGGACAAGTCTCAATACAAGAATGTTTTAACATAGAAACTAGAAAAAMAATGCATAGGGAAATGAGGTACTCATTAACTTCAGTCGGTAGTTTAAGGTTAAATGTGAGAAGAAGGAAGACTTAGTGAKAAATGTGGACAATTTTTCCATGAGAATCTGAATTTCAAGCATCTTGGTGAAGAAAAAATCAGTCACAAGAGCACTATTGAAATCAAGTTTCTAACACTAAAATATTTCACAAYAGCATAATAATCAAACCTCCATTACCATGCTACTACAACAACTCATCTATATCTTCCATGCACTAGAATTTCATCATAAGAGGAGACAAYGAAACAAAGAAAACATTGAAACAGGTCATAGCAACATTATAATCAAACCTACATTACAATACAACTACAACCCTCATCTGGATCCTCCATGCACGAGTGTTTCAACACATATTAAACAATATGATGAAATATTATGACTTTTATTAATGAGAAAGTCTCAAGTCTCATACATAAACAGAGAACAACTCTGGTATCAAAATATTAAAAAGTAGGTAGCTCTTCTCAATCATTCGACGACCTTAACAAAATCTTGAACTCATGTATTTATAACCATATTAGTCCACAACTTCCAGGAGTGTGATCTGGTCATCTCATTCAAACATTTTCATCTGTGCATCGTTCTTTCAAATTGTGCATATTTCCTCCTATCATATGCAAGCTTAGATCAGTATGGGCCTACAAGAAGAAATTGTCCATCTTGGTACCTCAGATTGACAGTTCTATCTCCTCGGCCATAGATTCCAATCTTCTTATTTATGGACTAAGTTGAGGTTTCAACTATCCTTCTTGATTAGTTGAATCCTCCTCAGGATTGGAGTGTGGTTGGATGACTATCGGGCGACTACCTATCATTGATGGATGTGACATTATACACGCACGTGATTTCATGGCCGTCGAAAGAGGTTTGGACCCACATCACTTTTGGGCCCGAAATGCACCATATTTCTCCATGTAGCCTCCCCATAATACCGTAGTTTGGATTTCATCTCGCCTTTGTATTTTAACGCCTACGCATCTTGTGGCGTCGAAATGATTGGTGGTCTTTGATCTGATCACGATCTCTGATCTGGGAATGCATTATTTTAGCACCCTTGCTAAAATTTATCCACCTGTTAACTTTGGAATCCCTCCAACTGTGCTTGGATATAGCACTAAAATTGAACTTCATAGGGGATCTCGACTGCTGCAAACTGCACTTTCCCACTCTCCTATATTCATAACTATCACCCGTGACTCTGGACAATTTCATGTGATAACATTGGCTACACAGGGGATGGCATGCTCCCTATGAGCTACCAAGAACGTGCAGTTCCAGTGCCTTAGCCCGTGGGTCATGGAGTCTCTTCTTCAATCAAAAAATAAAAAGGAAGTGGTAATTACAATGGTGGAAAGCAAATCATGGCTTAAGAAAATATTCTTTCAAAAAGTGCTCGTTGATAGGTCCACCAAAAACTTCAGAATCCTCCAAGCTCTGCAACTTATAGGTGTTATTTGAAAATACCTCAGAAATATTGAAAGGACCAATCCATAAGGCTTTGAATTTACCATGTTTTCCTTTGTATTGCTTGGGGGCATCCCATTTGAGCACCAGATCCCCCATCTAAAAATCTTCCTTTCTTGCATTCTTGTCAAAGCCTCGTTTTATTTTCTGTTGGTGATCTTGAGCTTTATCAAGTAGCTTCTTCCTATCCTGTTGTACTTCTACCAGTTGTTGTATCCTCCTGACCATATCATTAGGTTCTCATTGGTAGTCTTGGAGGAATCTTGGCATAGACAAGGAAAGATGAGTAGGAAAAATAACCTCAACCCCATATACAATATGAAGAGGGGAAAAACCCAATGACCTCTTTATTGTAACTTTGTCAGCCCATAATGAAAATTTCATCTTTGAGTCCCATGCTTTCTTATTTTTTTATAACAATTTCTTGATGATATTTATGAGGTTCTTGTTAGAGGACTATGCTAAAACATTTCCTTGGGGGTATTAAGGAGTAGAATGGATTAATGTAATCCCTTAAAGTTCACAAAACTGTATTAATGGTTCATCTTTGAAGGAGGTGACATTGTCAGTAACAATCCTGATCGGACAACCAAATATGGCCATAATATCTTCAGGGAAGCTAATGATTACCTTGTGGGAGGCACTTCTTGTAGGGATGAATTATATCCATTTGGTTAAATAATTAGTGGCAGCCAAAATCCACTTGTGATGACCACTTGAGTCTAGGTGGATTTCCCCAATGAATTCAAGACCCCACTATTGAAAAGGTCCAGAAACCACCACATGTTTCAAAAGAAAATATGTGAGCTACTTCTTTCCAAAAAACTTTTGGCATTTGACACAAACTCTAATATTTTCACAAACATCAGTAAAACTGATAGGCCAGAAATACCCATCTCTGASGATGTTATAAGATGTGTTCCTCCACAAATKATGGCCCCCACATAAGATTTCATGAAAATTAGTTATGGCCCTTTGGGCCTCCTATGGATCTAGACATCTCAACAGAACTCTTAGAGGATCTTTCCAATACAAAACCTCATCAATGAGACAATATTTGATTTMTTTGAGATTCAAATCTCTYRCCTTCTTCTTGTCCAAGCCATCAGGAGGTCGCAACTTCTTTAGAAAATATATGATGTCTTCATACTAGGTGCAATCTGCTAAGTTGGGYCTGACATGAGATCCTCTATCAACAATCTTAGCTTGCTGATTTTCTGAGTTTATGTTCATAAAATTAACCCCCAATTTTTTTTAATTTGATTCAGACAACAACTTGGCTAAACCTTGGCCTTTCACCAATTTAGTGGGCTTCATTTCAATGTCAAATTCCATAATTTTAGCAATCCATTTGCTCCTCCTCCCATCTATGTCAGGATGTATCAGTATCTCTTTCATTGAGGCTGAAGGGACATATGAAACAATATTTGAATGCATAACATATACTTTGAAAGCCTTGAGGGATTTGACCAAAGCATAATCATTCTTTTTGATGATATCATATCTCATTTATGCATCCCTCAATGCTTTGCTAAAAAATGAAATAGGTTTCTCTAGCCCTTCTATATTTTTGTGCAACAAAAAAACAACTAATGTGTCAAATGAGGCAAAGGAAAATATCATAAATTCCTTAGAATAGTCAGGGATGATGAGCACATGTGATTTAGTCAATGAATTTTTAATTTGATCAAAATATTCTCGAGCATCAAAAGTCCATTTCACCTCATTTCCCTTTCTGAGCATGGTTGTAATGTACTTCACTAATTCAACAAAGTTAGAGATGAACCTTCTTAGAAAATGGATTTTATCCAAGAAAGAATGAACCTCTTTCTTAGATCTAGGAAAAGATAAGGTTTGGATGACCTCTACCATGATTGGATCAATTCTTACCCCTTATGCCGACACAATGTGCCCCAATCATTTACCTTCCTTCATAGAAAACAAATATTTCTTAGGATTGAGAGAGAGAGACCAAACCTTCTTCACTTCAGGAAGACCTTCTTTAGATGATGAAAATGCTCTTGGTCAAATTTTGAGAACACTATAATTTCATCTAGATAAATGACTACAAATTTGTCTTTCTCCCCAATAAAGGCATTGTCCATGGCTCGGTGGAAGGTTTCTCCTGCGTTCATCAATCCAAAGGGAATTTTATCATACATGAATGTGCCCCAAGGAGTAGTGAAGGTTGTCTTCCCTCTATGTTAAGGTAGGACAAAGATCTGATTATAGCCAGAGAATCCATCAATCATAGACATCCTAGATGAACCAATCACTCTCTGCAAAATGTGTTCCATCTTTGGCAAGGGGTAGTTATCTTTTTTGGAGCTCCTCTTCAAATTCTTGAAATCAACACACAACTTGATTTCCCCATTTTTCTTCCTCACAGGAATCAATTTGGCCACCCATTCTGAATATCTCAAAGGAATGATGATCTAGGCATCCAACAACTTTTTCACTTCTTTTTCCATGATAGGAAATAGCATGGGATTTATCTATATGAGTTTATGCCTAAAAGGCTTGGTCTCCTCCTTCAAAGGGATATTATGTTCAATTATGTTGGTGTCATATGTTATTAAATCTTTGTATTTCTAGGAAAACACATCAGCAAACTCTTTTAAAAGATTAACATATTTAGCCTTGTGTTCCTTTGAGAAACTACTAGACAATTTGACATACTTTGGCTCCTCTTCTGCTCCTAAATTGTATTCAGTCACATCATCATTTTCAGTTGAACCTTTAATCTTTACAGCCACATCATTCCTATCAAACAACCTCTCCAAAGGTACAAGTCCCTTTGGAATATGGTTACTGGAAAAATGAACAATATGATGGTCAACAATTTTATTTAGAAAATATCAACATGGTGGATTTCTTCAGTATCCTGATCTTGATCAACCTGTAAAGTAGAGAATTCATCTACAGTCTCAAGAAACCTTTTTAACTCAATATAATCCTCAAAAACCTTCCAATGTTTGACATTGTCAGGAACAAAGGGTCTATATTTTACTTCCACATCATACTTGAGTTTGGGGGGAAAGGAACCCTAAACTTACCTTTTGAAAAAACCAAGGAATCTGACATAATGTTCTGCTCTCTTGGAACAAACGAGATATTAAAATCCAAGAAGAAACCATCAACAATATCCTAGACTTCTTTTCTGTAGGTCCTCAACCTGTGGTGCTTAGCCTGATACCGATTTCTGACTTGATGAACAATCAACTTAGCATCTCCAAACACTGCTAGCTCTTCAATATTCATTCCTTTAGAATCCCTCAAACCCAAAACAAGAGCCTTATATTCTTCCACATTGTTTTCCATTTCAAATTCAATCTTGTAAGACATAGATATGGTCTCTTTGGTAGGGGATATAAAGATTACCCCAACATCAACACTCTCCCTAGAATAGGCTCAATCAAAAAACATATTCCAAACGAAGGTATTGGGACGATGGTATTCACAAGAGGTAATAGCCTACTTTCTGATTTCAATAGGTGTTTGAGGAGCACCAGTGAGCTATAAAATACCGATTCCTAAATCAGTATCAATTGAAAAAATGGGGTGGCTGGTAGGATTTTCTTCATCACTGATAATACAATAAAGTTGTGCTTCCCTATAAATCCTTCTATGTTCCCCCCAAAACATAGGAATG
>SNQJ01S0187863.1:0-14503 GCA_010110895.2 Picea sitchensis | reverse complement strand
AGGGGGCACTTCCACAAACTAATGAGGCACACAAAAGAAGAAGGAACCTTCTCTTACTTCCCCACCCCGCATACCACCCACATACAAATTTTGAAACATCATTGGACACCCTACCAATATCTTCCCCACTTTACCCAAGTTACAGAACCTCATTCCAAAACCCATAAGTACATCGCTACTACCTACACCAGTCACCCCACCGGCTTCCCTAGAACCTTCTTCCTCCAAACCTCCAAGTTTTAGTACCAAGCATGCTTGTGCCATTTTCTCTCAATACGACCATCACATGCACCACTACCCAAAACTCCCTCAATTTTGAGACACTCTTGTTGCATTACGTCAAACCACATTACCCAAATCATCTGAACCCATCTCATCAGTACAATCAATTACTAATATTCTCTACATTTCTACATCAGTAAATGAACACATGTGATGTCCTTGTGAATTGTGCTACCGGATGGATCATTGCACATATCGATTCCCACTCATCATTGAGGGGCTCGCATGATGGAGAGATTCCATCACACCCATCCCACCAATTGTGCCAACCTCGATGAACCTGGATGTGAAGGATCATCATCCCAGAAGTTATACATACATTCCCCGAAATTCCAGATGTGTTTTCGTGGTCACACATCGAAATTCTAGGATTAGACCCAACGATTGTTGAGCATCGTATTGACACTTGGCTTGACGTTGCCCCTTTTCACCAAAAGAAACACCCCCTCCACCCCTCCAAATCCATGCAGATCAAATCCAAGATTGAAAAACTATGCAGAACTGGATTTATCTACCCCATTGAATACACATCCTCAATCCACATCCCTGTCCCTGTCAATAAAAACCAGGGCATCATTCGAATTTGCATAGAATTTTGTGACCTCAACCAAGCTTGTCCCAAAGACAACTTCCCTACCCCCTTCATCAATCAAGACATCTATTCATGTGTCGGTCATGAGATCCTCTTCCTCATGGATGGATTTTACAGCTATAGCCAGATCCAAATACGCCATGCGGATCAATACAAAACCGCCTTCACAACCCTCTGGGGTACCTTTTCCTATCGCGTCATGCCCTTTAGACTCAAAAAAGTTGGGGTGAATTTCCAATGCCAAATGACATACACCTTCCACGATCTCTCTCACTTCATCCTTTATTACTTGGAAAACCTTACAACCAGGTCTAAGAAATGTTCCCAACACATAGAGGATCTACAAATCATCTTTAAATGTTGTTGAAGATACAACATTCAGCTCAAACCACTTAAATGTGTCTTCTACATCAATGTAGGTTTCTTGTTGGGCTTCATTGTGTCCTAGTAAGGCATCACTATAGACCCCCTTAAATTTCATAAAATCAATGAAATTCCCCCACCGATCCAAAAAGTATCCAGAGAAGGCCAAGAATAACTCAGAAATCATAGAGGGAACTGAGAATGCTCAAAATGGCTCCAGCAAACAAAGAAAAGGAAAAACTTCAACATTCCCAAAACTCAGTTAAAATAGAATGATCATGAAAATTGCATTGCACTAGCACTATTTCTAACAGTGCAAATGACTCATCAAATGGAGTTATGATTTGAAAGATATGTGCAACAAAGTTGTGTTCAAACAGGGCTAGTCAACAAGGGGCCACATCATCATCCATACTGCTAATGACAACAAATGACATGGAAAGGTGACATCACTGTATAGGATGCTGATGTCAGCATGCCACATGGTAGCACTAGAGGCTTCCACATGTCACCCACCAATGGGATTTTCAGGGGTCCATGTGGACCAATAGAAAATTTCCACATGGCACCCCTAGGCGATGCCACCTGGAACCACCCAGAAAGCACACATGTCAGTATGGAATGGCAGGGCATGAATTTGAGAATACAGGTGGACCTATCGGTGGGTACCACGTGACCCAATCATTGACAAACACGTGGCATCCCAAAAATTCCTAATATTAACCCATGAACAAATTTTAAATTTTAAAAAGGGCGGGTCCACCAAATCTGGGAAACCACGCCAATTTTAACCTCATGTTTGGAGGACATCTAGCACTCCGTTAAATTTAGCGGGGAATATATTTCAATGTATACATATATAACAACTATTGGCATAGGGTAAAACCTAGGGTTCAGCTCGAAGAGTGCACCAACAAGCCCTAACTACTATCCCTTTTGGCTACACCTGTGAAGCAGATGCAGTATCACCCGAAGTAGCTATGGGGGGGTTGCAGGACATAAATGTCTACAACCAAGGGAAATATCAAGTGGATCCAATACTAGAACAATACAACATGCATATATCACTTATCAGCCTAGATCTATTCCATACATCTATCATATCTACCACATCAATGCAATAACAGTATATCAAGGAAAAATAACACAGCATCAATCACACACAAAAGATAGATATTTGTGGTTCACCCTCTCTCTAGGGCTATGTCCAAAGAATTGTGATGTATGATATATTAAGATGAAACGATACCATTTTGATCCACGCTTTTAGATAGCAGATCTTCTCTCTTCTCTCTATCTCTCCACTCCCTGCACACCTAGCTGCAGGGTTGACCTTCACACCCAGTTGAAGATCTTACAATACCATAAGGCCCTTCACTCAACAGTTCTCCCTCTCTCAACAATAATCACTCATTTGAAAAAATACAACTAGATCCAACAACCTCGAACTTGAACGAACCCTCTTCCCTCATATAGGTTCTTATTTATACATTACAATCACCCACCGACATCCTTAGGCCAAAACCTAGGTGTCAAAACCCTAGATACCAAAACCCTAGGTGTCTAAAACCCTAGTTCAACTTGACCCACGTTTTTAGGGCTTTTCCAACTTGTCTTTCCTCCCTTCTCACGTGGTGCTCCCAAGCATCTAACAATGAATTTTTCCTATTGTTGAGTTTTCCATGGTCCTTATTCCTTTTTGACTTGTCATCCTTGATCTCCTCATACAATGGTTTGCTTTATTAGGCTTTGCTTTGTCTTTTCTTCTCTTTTTCTTACTTCAACCCAGTAACGGTCACTGTGTCTTCTGCGAAGTCCTCATTTTTCCTTTTCTCCCGTGTTCTTTTATTACTTCCCTAACTAAGGGCCAATAGGCCCCCAACACTCACTTGTGACTCATCCCGAGGCACTTCATATCTGATTCTTTTGTTTTAACTTGAATTCAGATTGCGCGGAGAATCGTTTGCTTTCTACTCGATGCCTCCTCTCCTTCTGTGTGAATCCTTTCTTTTCTGTGTCTGGTACCCAGTTTTAACTACACCTAGTACCTAGACCCTTTTCCTTATGATTTTACTTAGATCTGTGAGGCAGTTGGTTGTCATAGTACAACTTCAGCCGGCTCCCATTCACTAATCCTTCCTTCCATTCTCTATTTAAATTTATCAGCTACACGGCTCCTCCCTCTGTAACATAGGCGATCTCATATGGCCTGAGCCAATGCGTTATGAACTTCTCAGGATGCTTGATGAACTTACCTTCATATACCAACACTATATCACCTTGTCTAAATTCCTTCTTCTTGATGTGATTTTCATGGTAGACCTTCTCTCTTTCCTTATGTACTTGTTGATGGAATCCTGCAATAAATATGTCTTCTTCCAATTCAACCAACTGTGCAAGCCTCTCTTGAAAAATGCCAGTGTCATCCATATCTATAAAGGCAACAATTCTTAGGCTTGGTACTAAATATTCCATTGGCACAACAACTTCGAGACCATATACTAACTTAAAAAGGGTCTGCATTGTTAACTTCTTGAAAGTGGTTCTATAGGTCCAAAGTACTGTTGGTACTCTTAAATCTCATTCATCCTTTCTCACGCTGCAAATATTCATCAACGTTGTTTCCAGGATCTTGTTGAATGATTCAACGATCCCATTTTCTTGTGGATGGGAAGGTGTGCTCTTCTCATGATGGACTGCAAATTCCTCAGTCAAAGCTTCAATGGTCTTATTTATGAAATGTGTGACTTGATCACTCATAAGGATCTTTGGGCATCCAAACCTGGTTATGATGTCCTCAAATATGAAGCACACAACTATAGTTGCACTATAGTTCTTAATTTCTCTTGCTTCAGCCCATCTGGTCAAGTATTTTGTCGCAGTAATTATGTACCTTGCTCCTGTGCGCTTTCCTAGGGAGTTTATAGGTCCCATGAAATCAATGGCCCATTTTTCAAATGCTTGTAGGGTCAGCTATGGTGCTAATGGAATTTCATCTCTTTTGGATAGTTTTCCAAATCTTTTGCATACATCGCAAGGTAGGGTCGTCTATGGTGCTAATGGAATTTCATCTCTTTTGATAGGTTTTCAAATCTTTGGCATACATCGCAGGCCCTGGAATAGTCTTTAGCATCTTTGTGTAAGGTAAATACCAAAGGCTAGCTCTCAAAACCCTTTCACAAGTAGCTTCAGATAATGTCCTCTTGCAATGCCCTCATGAGCTTCTACGAGGATCAATGTTCATTCTTCCTCCATAACACACATCCTCAATATATCATCAAAGTCTCATCTCAGAGGTTGTCTAGCTATAAGTGAGAAGTATGTAGAGCACACTACTAGTTGTTTCTTCCGGGGAATCATATACTCACTAGGTTCCATTCCCTGACATGAAATAAACTATTTCGTGGAAGTGGTTATCAATATTTCAATACAAAGTGGCCAGTATCTCAAAGTGAATCCTCCAAACCGGGTTGGGTCTCTTACCATGTTCCAACCTTGGACAAGTGGTCGTATCTTGTTCACCTTTCCCGGCCTTAATATGATCTTGAATATTCCTGAAATAGAAGAAGCCACCTTCATATTTCCCCAACACCAGCTTGTTCACTAGGTATTTTAGCGCAAAGTGATCAAGAACATTTTAATGTGTCCTCCCAACAGGTAGTGGTAAAATTTCTACACAAATACACCATGTCTAACCCTTCTGTCAAGTGGTATAGTTGACTCTCTCAAGTAGCTGATAGCTTTCTCAAGAAAAATATAATGGATGATCAATATCTCCTTCACCAGGTTGTGCTAACACTGCTCCTAAGGTAATGGAATATGCATCAACATGTACGTGAAATTCCTTGCTCCAATCTGGAAAGACCAGAATAGGGTCAGTAACCATTTTCTATTTTAGTGTGTCGAATCTCTGCTGTCATTCTTCTGTCCAACTGAACTGATAATATTTCTTCAAAAGCTTCTCCATGGGTGTTGTAATCTTGTCATATCCTTTAATGAACTTCCTGTAATATCATGTGTGCCCTAGCACAGTGCACAATTGTTTGACTGAAGTAGGAGGGGGTAGATCAACTATAATGGAAATTTTAGATGGATCAACCAACAATCCCTGCTTGCATACAATATGGCCTAACAACACTCCAAATGGTGAGAAGAAGATGCACTTCTTCAGATTCAAGGAAATTTGACACTGCCTGCATTTGTCCAACATTAGCCTTAGACATTCAATATGATTCTTTAATAAAATAAAAATAGTCCAATCATAAAAATATGCTTCTAGAAATTTATGCAAAAACTCCTTGAATGCTTCGACCACCACCCTGGAGAAGATAGCTGGGGAATTATTTAATCTAAATGACATCACTGTATACTGATAGGACCCCCATTCTATTGCAAATGTGGTCTTGTGGCAATCTTCCTTGGCAATCCGGATCTGATGGTATCCTGAAAATCCATAAGTAAAAGAATATACTTCCCGGCCTCCCACATTATCTAACACTTCATCAGTGAATGGTGTAGGGAAGGGGTCATGCAAACACGCATTTTTCAATTTCCTGAGATCTACGTAGATCCTGATTTTTCCTATCTTCTTGTCCTACACCACCATACGGATAATCCACTCTGACTCTTCCACAGTTTCTATAATCCCTGCTTCTAGAATTCTATCGAGCTCAATCTTCACTTTCTCTTTGTACTTAGGGTTCAGTCTGTAGGGTCTCTGTTTGACTGGTCTTTCATATGGCTTCAAAGGGATCCTCATTTCTCCCATAGGCCCTTTAATTCCCTTCATATTAGTGAACTTGGCTGGAAACATGTCCAGATATTCGTGTATTAATTCTGTGATCTTGTCAATAGTGGCAACATCCCAATAATCTCCAATGTTTGCAAGCTTCAATGTCTATTCTACTCCAATATTGACCTTCTTAATCTTGATTGGATATCCAATGAATGGGAACTCAAATGATGGTCCTTCCACATCTCTTTGGCCTTTTGTTTCTGCAATGTTTACCTTTCTCGGATCATCATCTTCATCATCATTGATGTAGTTTCTGGAGAGGTGCAATCCATTCGTCCTCTTCCTATTCCAAAGGAGGCTATATGCATCCTCGAATACTTTCTGTCTCACAATATGTAATTCTTGATCTACTGAAGGATATTGACTTTCACATAAGAAGGTGGTTATAAAATTTTGAGTCATACCTTTCCAATCTGTAGTGATGAGGCACAAATCTACTTGAAGGTACCAACTGATAAGTGTCGTGTCCAGTGTGTTGATGAATTCATGTACCCATTGTTCTTGAGGAACATTTCTCCAGGCTGTCTCACAACTTCACACATGATCCTTTGGGCAGCTTGAACCTGTGTACTAAACTTCACAACCTTCTACTTGTGTTGAGAACCGTGTTGTCATCAAGGTACGATATTGTACCCAATCTGTAATATTTCTTTTATGTGTCCCCCACCATATTGATGGGGTTTCTTTTAGGGCCTCATCCATTGCCCACAATATTTGTTGCATTGGTACATTTTCTTCAAAGTTTGACAAGAAGGTTTCTAAAGGATTCAGACCATCAAAGGTGGGTAAGTTACTTACTGTTGTGTCGATCCAGTGAACTTCTCTAGTTAATCTAGCACATATTCTTGTAGATACTTCATACATTTTATTCTGCCAGTTCTCTAGTGCTTCTTCTAAGTCTGATGAACATGCGTTGTCACTTCGCCAACTTAGGTCTCCATCGGTCGTAGGATTAATGTAATCCTGTTGTCTGGATTTTATTTTGTATATGTTTTCCAGTTCATATGCGCGGTCTTCTTCTCTAATGGGCTCTGTGTATTGCTGACATTCATATGGATATAAGGGTGCAATGAATCTAAGGCCATATTTTTCAAAAGTTATGCGTCTCTTCTTTGAATCAACCACAGTGGAATTATTGAAGGCCCAATCAATTCCTAACAATGCAGGGTAAGGGCAGTTGTCATCAACTATCTCAATTACGTCCAAATATGAAAATGTACTTACTTCATTGATGTCCACAGGGACATGTTCCAATCATCCAAAGGGGTTTACATCTTACTGATTAGCCATCCTGAGCCTGATAGGGGAATAGATCAACTTTGTTTTTCCCATCAGCGCCCAAGTTTGCTTCGTCATGACATTGACCTTCGATCCTAAGTTGAGGACCACATAGTCTATATCATATTATCCTATTTGAGCATTCAAGTGTAATTTCTTATTTGTTCTTCTCTTTTTAGTGATTTGGTGTACTTCCCTATTCAGTAAGGGGTCATTATTTCCTAGCTCATACTGTCTAATTAAAGTTTTTAGTTCTTGGATAGCGCTCTCACCATGAATCAACTTAACACAAGTATATATAAATTCCATGAGATTTATTACCTTTTTTCCTTCTCTTTGCGAAGAATATTGATCAAATGTCTAAGGCATTCCATACTCTCTTACTTCTAATCATGTTTTTGATGAAGAACCTTGGTCTCTTTTGAACTTTTTTCTTGCCTCCTCAAATATTTGTCTTTCTTTCTTTGCATCAAAGGTTTGGGTATTCTTTGCAACTTTCCTGACTCCTGAGTCCTCTGCAGTCTTTCCTTGGGTCAGTCAGTCTTCTCCTATAACAATGCCTCCTGTAGTAATAAAATGACTCTAGGGTCTTATCCGTGTGGTTCATCTTTGATCAATTGTATATGCGAGTTCTACTGAGGTGCTCGCTTCTCTTGAAGTTTAGCTAGCAATGCTAGACATTCCTTGATAATGTGTTCAAAAGAGTTGCAATAGTTGCAAGTGGTACAAGGGTTCTGATAGTCCCTTGCCAAGTGTCCTGGCTATGAGCATTTATAATAGATGATCTATCCTCGTCCTCAACCCATACCTCCTCCTCCTCCTCGTCCTTTGAATCCACAGTCAGGATTGAAGTTTCCTCTCCCAGGGGAGTTGTAGTACACAGTTTTCCTTCTTGTTGTACTTAACCTTGAATTTTGTATATATCTCTTGAAATTTCATGCATGAGATCATAAGCCCTTCAATCCCTATCAACATGATCCACAAACTTACATAATGTGCAATACAAATTTGTGGGTGTCTAAACATATTTTTGCATGTAATAGCACTCATTGGTACGATGTCCATTTCAACATACCTCGCACTAGGGTAAGGTGTCTTGCTTCAAAGGAATCGGAGCTCCAGAGGCCAAGTATTCATGGAATAGGGGACGATGTTCCTTGTCATGACCCTCTGATCTATATCTGACACACCAGATGTCTTCTATTTTATCTTTTCCCTTCTCTTTCTTCATACCTTCGACCTGCAAAGATAAAATAGTTAGTTGAATCAAGATTCGACTCGTACCTGAGCTAGATTCTCCCATAGGGGATGATTCTAGCTTCATGGTGATATCCAACACCTCAGCCTGCGAAGAAATATTCCAATGCATCATAAGAAATCTGATGTGTGGTAAGAGGGAAGAAATGAACCAGTCTTTGTTTTGTTCCTATGGGATCTGAAAAGTTAATCGGCCTATTAAGGTATTGAATCTTTGATCGAATTCCCAAATGAGTTTGGCTACCTTCTGCTTGATCTCTTTCAACTCTGAAATACATTGTGACTCCGACTTGGGTTTCTTGAACCCTGCAATCAATAAATTTTTTATCTCATTCAGCGGCTTAGGCTGTGCAAGTCCTTGGACAAGCTTCATGTACCATCTTAGTACGCGATCTCTAAGGGTAGTACTAAATTGGGTTCTTTTAACAACTTCGTTGGTGACATTTTTAATATTCCATACAGCTTCACACAGGAACCAGTGTTGATCAGGATCTTCAGATCCATATCCCCTAAATATAGGGAGTCTCATCTCATATTCCATAGATCTTCCTAGGTTTCTTATCTGAGTATGTGGTGGAATACTAGTAATAGTACTCTGAATGGTCTGGTAACTCTGGTTACTCTGATTGCTAAATGTTGTTGAACCAACAAGAGTATTAATAGTACTTACTTCAATAATCTATGTAGTTCCTGAGGTTTTTGGCTCGTCCTGGCGAGGTTCTTCAACTTCCCCTTCCTTTTCCCTAGTGAGTTCTGAATGCTCTTCATCTGTTAGATCTGTCTCTTCTCCACTGTAGAAACCCTTGTCTCCATAGTTCTACTTTAACAGGTTCACAAGATGCACTTCTCTGAACACTCTCCCACTACGCATATGTCCAACTTTTCTGTCATTGTCGGTATCCTAATTCTTGAACATTATCCTTTTCAACTTTGACCAATCTACTTTATCTTTAGGATGTGCTTTTCATGCAATAGAATATTGATCCTTAGCTTCAGAAAATTTAAAAATTTTCCTCTGGGTCCCTTGAAAAAATATCTCTCGTCTTGTCTATACGAATCTACTCTATCGACAACAAACTCGGTGATGTAACCTCCAATGGTACTATCAAACCAATGATCTACTGCTCTTGTCGCGACATTGTCAATTCTCTTAACCTTCTTGATCAATGTCGACGTCCAAAATACAAGAGGTCTAGATCTGACCTCAAACTGGGTATCTTCCAACCTGGATAACCACTCATATATTTCCTGATGGATTCCTCCAAAGAATATCTCGTGTATATCAATAAAGATATATCTTCCTAACCAATCTTCTATACTCATATTAGGGTTTTTATTCTGGGCTTCAGCGAAGTCCTTTTCTTGATCCTCTATCCACTTTTGAATTTCTTTCTTTGATGGAAACCACCTTGACATTCCCTCACAAAGATTTGTGTCCTGGAAATAGAACCATTTGTTGGCACAGGGGCAGACCCAGGGTTCAGCTCCAATAGCACACCAACAAGCCCTAACTACTGGCCCTTTTGGCTACACCTGCGAAGAAGATGCAGTCTCACCTGAATAATCTATGGGGGGGTTAGAGGACAAAAATGTCTACAACCAAGGGAAATACCAGGTGGATCCAATACTAAAAATATACAACATTCATATATCACTTATCATCCTAGATCTATTCCATACATCTATCATATCTACCAAAACAATGCAATAACAATATATCAAGGGAAAATAACACAACATCAATCACACACACAAGATATATATACATGGTTCACCCTCTCTCTAGGCTACGTCCACAAAACTGTGCTTTATGATATATTAAGATGAAAGCATATAGTTCTGATGCATGATTTTAGCCAACATATATTCTCTCTTCTCTTTATCTCTCCCCTCCCTACACACCAAGATGCAGGGTTCACCTTCATACCCAACTGAAGATACTACAATACCAGAAGGCTCTTCACTCAACACTTCTCCCTCTCTCAACAATAATCACTCATATCAAACAATACAACTAGATCCAACAACCTCGAGCATGAACGAACCCTCTTCCGTCATATAGGTTCTTATTTATATGTTACAATAGCCCACCGACATCCTTAGGACAAACTCTAGGTGTCAAAACCCTAGATACCAAAACCCTAGGTGTCTAAAACCCTAGGTCAACTTGACCCACATTTTTAGGGCTTTTCCATCCTGTCTTTCCTTCCTTCTCGCGCAGTGCTCCCAAGAATCTAATGATGGATTTTTCTGCTTGCTGAGTCATCCATGGTTCTTATTCCTCATTGACTTGTCATCCTCGATCTCCTCATCCAACGACTTGCTTTCTCAGTCTTTTCTACGTCTTTTCTTCTCTTTTTCTTACTTCGACCCAGTAACAGTCACCGTGTCTTCCGCGAAGTCCTCATTTTTCCTTTTCTACCTTGTTCTTTAATTGCTTCCCTAACCAAGGGCCAACAACAACCAACATTCCAAAATGGAGTCCAGTGGGATTCGACCCTGGAACCTTCGCCAATGCCCACGCCTTTATAACTTTGCCAATAACCAATGCGCCATGGATGCCACTTGGTATATCTTCCCATATTCATTACTTAAAAGGTACAATGCTCCTAGGGCCAGAGATAAGGAGATGACCATATGGACTTGCAGGCATGGATTTCAAGACAGGACTATCATAATTACAGGTTATAGAGAGCACAAAAACCAAGACATAATTCTTTTTGGTCCTGGGAGTGCGAGAGTCAGATCAGAGTGTGGAGATAATCATTTTTGGGTAATTTGACGCCACGAATCTAGTGGTGCTGTCTATTTTCTGATCTGAGCATTATTTCTGCATCTTGATTTTAGAATGAGGTATATTCATGTATTTTCCAAATTCTTTTGTTGAGTTAATGAAAGAGTCTACCCATTTGAGAGTAGGACCGAGAGATGTAGTCCACCAGGGACGAACTCCATTATCAATATTTTGTGTTTAGATGTGATCCTTATGTATATTAATTTTTAAGTTTTCCCTTCTTTAATGATGCACTTTAATTTATGCTCATTTAATACAATTCTTTATAAGTCGCGATGAAAATATCCCAGATCATGTTGGTATCAGAGTAGTCATATTTGAATTGAATTGTTGAGTGTGAATTCTTACTAGGGCCAAGCATAAGCAGGGTCAAGGAACTCTTAATACATTCAATCTCAAAGTTAGACATGTATCCAGAAGGAAGAAAATGGAAGAAGAGGACAAGCATGATGAACATGAGAATTTTTTTCACATGGTATTTTATTGCATGTCAGAAATGGTCAAGTGAAGGTATGGAGATTACGAGAAGAGGATGAAGAAGAAATGGAATAAAAATAAATCACATGGAGATGATGATGCTTTAGTAAACCAAGGGGCTGGAGGAGATACTTCTGAGCCTCTATCTTCACCTTCGAGTTCTAGTTCTTCCTCCTCTGATCATTCTCATAATTCTAATCATTCTATCCATAAAGCCTCTTTTAAGAAACCATTATTATAGGTTGATGTAAAATTTTCTTTACCTATGTTTAATGGAGATGCTAATCCTAAAAATCTAGATAATTAGATCCGACAGGTTGAAGTGTATTTCCATGTCCAACATATTGATGAAGAGGAAGTTAAAGTGAAACTAGATTCTCTTCGGTTGGAAGGCACCGCTCTTGTATGGTGGAAGAGAAATCTTAAGGATAGAAGTAAGAGTGGTAATCTTCTTTCCTCATGGTCGAAATTTAAATCAGCGATAAGGAAGAAATTTTATTTATTAGGGTATTTACATAAAGCAATGATGGAATGACAGACTTTAAGGCAGAGTAAAGGACAAACTGTACAAAGTTTCACAGAATAATTTAGGAAGAAATATCTTGCATTGAACATTCCTTTGGATTCTTATGAAATTTTAATGAATTATATTGGCGCAATTCACAATTATATTCAACATACTTTTCTCTTGTTTAACCCCACTAGTCTTGACGAAGTCTGTCTGCAAGCCACTCACATTAACAATAGGGAGAAACATGTTCAAGAAGATCCCACAAAGAAACCTTCCAATTTCCCATAGAAGACTTTTAATAAGTTTAAAAGGAAGGACAAGAATATTTCTACAGTGACAAGAGAAGGAGGAAAACCATCTTTCACTCATTGCAAGAAGAGCGGTCATCATGAAGAACACTGTTGGAAATTGCATCTAGAAAAGAAACCGAAATAGTTCGGAGGAAAGGGGAATACAATGACCTTTTCTATGGTACAACAAGATCTTGGTTCCAATTCAGGATATGAAGGAAAGATCACAGCGGTTGGAGTACAAGGTAAAGATTCTCTTCATGCTAGTTCTAGTTCCAATCATGAATATCATGTTGATGAACAAAAGACGAATGAGTTATTTCACATAAGAGTTGTATCTAAACATACGAATATAGATACATTATTTGATCTGGGTTCCCAAGTAAACTTAATATCTAAAGCACTTGTCAAGAAAATGGGTCCTGAAACGAAACCACATCCAAAACCTTATCCTCTTGGTTGGGTATGTGACAAAGAAAAACTTAATGTCACCAAACAATGTAGGCTCAGATTTGCTATTGCTTCAAAATTGATTGATGAAGTGGTTTTGGATTTTGTACCACTTGATATATGTGGCATAGTGTTGGGAAGTCCTTATGTTTATGATAGAAAAGAAATCTTCTTTCGTTGTCAGAAAAAATACCACCTTACTAAGGGGGGAGTGGAATATATTGTTAGAGCTCACAACATGAGGGTAAATACAACACTTGTTAGTGCAGGTCAAATGAAAAGACTCATAAACACTAATAAGAGATACGTATTCATGGTCGGTAGAGAGAATTATGTCGGGACATCCGACATTTTCCAATGGTGTGATCCATCTCATAAAAAGGAATTAATTGATATCATTATTAAGTATGATGATATTTTTCAGGAACAAGATGTATTACCTCCTAAGAGGGAAATCCAACATGAGATATGTTAGCACCAGAAGTCACCTCTTGATTGTAGGGGAGGTAAGCCCAGTACCCATCATCTTGTATGTCACAATGAATAATTTTAAGGGGGGTCAAATGGGCGCAAACTCAAGATGATATCGCTTTAAGTTGGAAAAATGAATTGGTATGCATAGGAAGATGAGGGCTTGATTTAATTTTAGTCAGTAAGTTATAGTAACGGTGAGTAGGGGGAAGAAATTGCAAATAAAATGTAACGGTATGCTATGGACATCTGGTCTTCCAACAACCTAAGGAGAAAAAACTCAGAAAACAAGATCCTCTTTGATTTAGATTTTTAGGAAATTGAATGAAGTTATATATAGACTGAAATCAAACATACATCACAATATAGTTACAACCACTTGATTGGATCATACATGCCTGAGCCATTCAGTATCAGAGGAAAAAGAGATGGAAAATAAGGCTGACTTAGATTGCATAAGAAATCTCAAATCCCATTAGAGAATCAGAGAATGAGAGTTTCATCAAATCTTTACAATTCGAGAGCATATCTCAACCATCGACCATAACAAAATAAAAAATCTTCCTAGATATGACCAGAACAAAATGCCACTGCATTCAAAGTTTTGAGTCGGCGAGCTCCCTGTCAAGATGAATGTGCATTCGATATTCTGGTATACTACGCTGACAACCTGCTTCCACCATTGGTCCTTTTTCTGACCTTCTATTTATGGAAGGATACGATGTCTCAACTACCTCACCCACTTCCATTAACTACCTCATCGGGATGAGGATGGGTAAAGTCAACACCTTCACCTTGAAAATGTGTCGGCCACACACTGCTACTTCGCCATATGGATCTTGCTGGATACTTTCTCAGAGAGCTGACAAGCAGAAGTGGAGGTTGATGATGGAGAGTTGGAAAGATGGTTGGTGCAAACCGGCATGGAACGATAAGTGATTGG
>SNQJ01S0187862.1:13195-26480 GCA_010110895.2 Picea sitchensis | reverse complement strand
GTAATACTTCATGGGGTATAAACACAACTGAAAGTAAAAGACCTCTGAATCAGGAAGATAATCAGGCTCCACAACCAATACATGATGGTAAGGAAAACACATATGAGTTCAATAAATATGAACATCGATATAAATTAACACCAATGCTAGAGGATATAGTAGCAACAACAAGAAATTGTGTCGATATAAACACAAGTAATAGCATAATCATGCTATGTTCTACTAAAGAATTTTTACAGGAAGAAAGAAAGGCATCATTATGTTTAGAAATGATTCTGAAAGAAGTGAAAAGTGTACAGGAGCCAAATGTTGTATCTACAAAAATAAAGTTTTTGTTGGATGAATTCAAGAAGATTTTTTCTAGTGATCTGCCAAAAGGATTGCCTCTAGTGAGAAGTATTTCTCATCAAATTGATTTAATTCCTGGATCAAGTTTACCTAATAAAGAAACTTACAGGATGACTCCAGCAAAGAGTGAAGAGGTCAATAGACAAGTGTAGGAGCTGCTTGATAGAGGACTAATTAGAGAAATCCTAAGTCCTTGTGCAGTGCCAGCAGTGTTGACTCCAAAGAAAATAGGGGAATGGAGAATGTGTACTGATTCATGTGCTATAAACAAGATCACTATCAAGTATAGATTTCCACTGCTAAGAATGGTTGATCTAATGGATTGTTTGAGTGATTCAAAACATTTTTCAAAAATTGATTTGAAGAGTGGTTATCACTGGATTTGTATCAGATAAGGTGACGAATGGAAGACTGCATTCAAGATGAAAGATGGATTGTTTGAATGGTTGTTAATTTCATTCGGGTTAACTAATGCACCCAACGCGTTCATGAGATTGATGAACGAAGTCTTGAAGCCATTTTTGGGTAAGTTTGTGGTTGTATATTTGGATGATATACTAATTTTTAGCAAGAACAAAACAGAGCATGTTCAGCATGTGAGAGTAATGTTACAGTGCTTGAAAGAAGAGAAACTATTAATAAACTTGAAGAAGTGTACATTCATGCAGAAAAATTTAGTATACCTTAGTTTTGTGGTTTCAAAGGAAGGACTGAAAATGGATTCTGAGAAAGTGAAGGTTATCCTTGAATGGAGAACACCAAGATGCACATTCGATGTGAGGAGTTTCCATGGATTAGCAGGCTTTTACCGAAAATTCATTAGGAACTTTAGCCAAATATGTGTGCCTCTTACAGAATGTATGAAGAAAGGAGTGTTTAAGTGGACTGCAGCAGCAAAAAAGTCATTGGAAGAATTGAAGAAGAGAGTAACAACACAACCAATATTAGCATTACTAGATTTTAATAAAGTGTTTTAGGTTGATTGTGACACTAGTGGAACATCAATTAGAGAAGTTCTAAGTCAAGAGGGAAGACCCATTGCATTTTTCAGTGAGAAGTTGAACAAGTCCAGAAAGAATTATTATGTTTATGATCAAGAATTTCATGTTATTGTGCAAGCTTTGAAGAAATGGTGACATCTACTGCCGAAGGAGTTTTTCGTGTTCACATATCATAAATCTCAACAGTACATTAACAACCAAGGTAAGTTAAATCAAAAGCATACTAAATGGGTAGAATTCTTGCAAAGTTGTTCTTTTGTGTTGAAACTCAGGTCCGGGAAGTCGAATAAGATAGTTGATGCATTAAGTTGGAGGGTAGTGTTACTCAATACCATGTCGGTAGAAGTGGTAAGATTGAACTGTCTAAATACATTGTATGAAGAAGATGCAGATTTATCAGAAGCTTGGAAGGCATGTAAGGAGCCTTGGAGTTTAGAAAAAACACCATATTTGTACTACCATATCCAGGAAGGTTTTTTGTTTAAAAATCAGTAGTTGTGTATTCCCAGAAGTTCCATACGGCTAAATCTCATTAAAGAGTTACATAGTGGTGGTTTAGGAGGACATTTTGGGATGGATAAGGCCGCAACATTGGTGAAGGAGAGGTACCTTTGGCCCAGCTTTAATAAGGATGTTTGAAATTTTTTTGAAGGTTGCAGGATATGCCAACTAGCCAAAGGAAAAAGTCAGAACACAGGAATCTATACTCCATTTCCAGTACCCAAAGGACCTTAGGAGGATATCAGTATGGATTTTGTCTTAGGATTGCCTATGAATCAAAGAAATCATGATTCAACAATGGTAGTGGTGGATATATTTTCAAAAATGGCACACTTCATGGTGTGTAAGAAGACTGGTGATGCTAGTGAAGTAGTTGCATTGTTTTTCAAAGAAGTGGTTAGATTGCATGGACTTCCACGGAGTATTATATCAGATCGGGATACCAGATTTATTGGTCATTTTTGGAGGATACTCTGGACAATGTTAGGCTAATATTGTTTTTACAGTTCATCATATCATCCTCGGACGAACAGTCAGACAAAAGTAGTGAACAAGAGTCTAGGAAATTTGTTGAGAATTTTAAGTGGAGAAAATCCTAGTCAATGGGATTTGGCATTAGCCCAAGCTGAATTTGCATATAATAATTTAGTGAATAGGTATACAGGAAAGAGTCCATTTTAGATTGTGTATGGATAGTCACCAAAAGGTGTGGTAGATTTGGTTTCATTTTCGTATTTGGAAGGAAATAAGAGTGTTGATGCGAATGATTTTATGGACAATATGCATGAATTACAAGAACAGGTAAAGAAGAAATTGCAGACTAGCAATGAAAGTTATAAACAAAGAGAAGATCATCATAGAATACGGAAGGTATTCCAAGAGGGTGAGATGGTCATGGATCACTTGAGGAAGGAGCGATTTCCTCAAGGTACACACAACAAACTCAAGTTCTGGAGAAGTTTGACATATCTCCTACATTCAATGTTGTTGAACTCTATGAGTTTCATGAAGGGGAAATAAGAATAGATGAAGGTACCCTTAGTGAATGGGAATAACATCAACCAATTAAACCTAAGGAGCAGATACCAAAGTTGGTAAGGAGACTCGTTGGAAGGAGTACATGGAATATTTGATCAAGTGGAAGAATCAAGGGGAAGAGGATGCATTGTGGGTGACTAAAGATCAATTAGCATGAATGCAGAATTCTTCACCTTAGCAGTGATATGCACATGAGTTGGAGCTCATGTTTTTCTTACCAGGGGTGTCTGATGCAGAAGCATCCTTAGGCTCGGGCATTCTGAATCACCTAAAAATATTTTCATTATGTAGATAGGAAATAAGTCGAATAAGGATTGTGTTAGTGGTCCACTTTATTTAGTTAGTTTGTGTAAATTCGAATTGCTAATTACTCCTGCAACTACTCTTATTGTGCTTAAACTTGTGTTGAAACACGTGTTGAAACTCATGTTTAAACACGTGTTGAAACTCGTGATGAAACACGTGCTGAAACTTGTGTTGAAACACATGTTGAAACTACCACATATAGAGAAATTTTACAAGTGTCATGTTGAAACATGTGCTAAAACGCGTGTTGAAACATGCGCGTATATTGAAATTTTACAAGTGTCACGATATTTATTCATTTACAACAGTGTGGCCATACACATTTGATTTTTCCACGCTAGTATGCATTCATGATGAGTCGCAGCTACCATTTGGTAAAAGAACTCGTAGCTAAAGGAAAAAATGTGACCTAAGACTAAAAGGAAGTTGAAGTGATCCGGAAGACAAATAGACGATTTGGGTAACAACTCATTCTTGGAGGGAAGTAAAATCGATTCAAAGGTAAAAGGGAGAATTTAAAAGGAGCCAGAGATGCAATAGGAGAGGGTTGGTGAACCACGAAATAAGAAAACCATAGAAGGTGGACTGGAGAGAAAGATTCCAGGTTGGGTGAGCACATAGGAAGGGCGAAACAAAATCTTATCCCATACACACAGACCATTACCCTCTGGACGATTTCGTAGTGGTTTTAAGGCACGCAAGTAGCAATTCATGGTTGTCTTTTAGCCCAAGCTCGATGTAATATAGAAATATGTTCTTTGCATTGAATTAATAAATGAATGGTATCGAAATTATTGGGGTTTTTTGGTGTTTTAGTTTCTATTGGGTTTCCTTATTATTTGGAAAAATTATTTATGTTTAGCTTTTCCGCTTTGTATTTTGTAGCAGGGTGTGTGTTGTAACTATTTTTTTGTTCTAGCATATAGTTTCTCTGCATTATCCAACCTCCTTATACATCATATGAATTCACAAATACAAGATGATTCCAAATGAAAATATCTCCTTGGTATACATAGGAGACTAGGAGGTACAATTACAACTAATGGACCCAAGTCGACATACATAAAATAACAATATTAATGTAATATGCCCCAATTAAGGGGTAATGTGCCACAAATTAGGGATTAACCTGCCCCTCCCCTTCAGACAAGTGTTGTCCTCAATGTTTGAGTAGTTCTGTATGCTTCGGTATAAAAGACTCATCTTCCCACGTGGAATCTTCAGTAGGTAGTTTATTCCACTTAATGAGATACTTTGAAATTGATCTATTCCTCAACTGGCAAATTCTTGTGTCGGTAATAGCTTCAGGCTCCAATATGATTTTTCCTTCCTCATCAATTTCTGGTAATATATTTTGAACTACCATCTTGTCACCTATAACCTTCTTTAATCATGAAACATGGAAAACATGGTGTACTCGTGAAGATGCAGGTAGCTCCAATTGTATGCCATAGTACCAATCTTTTGAAACACCTTATAAGGGCCATAGTACTTCGGTGATAATTTATTATCCTTCTTAGATTGCTTGATGGACATATGTTTGTATGGTTGTAGTCTTAAAAATACCCAATCCCCTACTTCAAAACTTGTTTCACTACGATGTTGATATGCTTGTTGTTTCATGCAATTGTGTGCCATGGTCAGGTTGTCCTTTAAGAGTTGGAGTGTTAGGATATTTAGACACTTAGGAGTTAGTTAAGATCTACTAGGTCTAATGTCTATTTAGGTAAAAGTGTGTTTCTTAGTTTGTTTCTTTAGTATGAATTTGTAGTTAGGAAATCCAACGGTCACGATATGTTCCCGACATAGAGTGATCTAACGGTTCATATTCTCCTCAATCTTAATGGCCATTGATCTATGGATTAACACCCGATTGGTCCATGATCTCTATTTAAAGAGCATGGGAGGTCATTTTCCGATGATCGATTGTGATAAAATCTCTTGTAAAATCTCTCTGTAATATTTTTCTTTTGCATTAATAAACTTCTCCAAGTGGTCGCGTTGGCTAGGGTCGTGGATGTTTCCCCATACAGGTTTTACCACATCAAAACATCGGTGTGTTGATATTTGATCTGGTTGTGTGATTGGTTACTAAAGGTGTTTTTCCTATGTTGGAATACATGTGTTTTCGAACATGGTATCAGAGCCTGTTTGAAAACCCACTCCTGTTGTAGATCCAGATCATGAAGTCGAGTTGCCTCATCTCCATTTTCTATCATTTCCATACAGTTATGGGCTAAGATGACCGTTCCATTACATCTAGAGCGCTCGTTTCAGTTAGGAACACTTTTCATTTCACTCGAAAAGGTTTCCATTTACCCAATATACGTCCATTTCAGTTAGATCTGGAGGTATAAAGCCTGAATATGCATTTTTTAAATTTTTGCAGAGTATTATTTTGGTTTTATTTCAGTTTTATATTATTTGTTTCCAAGTTGCTACTCTTTTATATCTGCATATGCTCTTTGCCCCGCGCCCTATGTGATCTCGGCAAATCAGAAACAGATAGGAAAAGGTGCATCTTCCAGGTAAGCTAACCGATATCTAACCATTGTTGTCATCGAGAAGCGAAATGTTTTTCTTGTGTGAAAAGAGTTTTTTTTAGCATGCTCATCATCAACAACAATAAAAATAACAACCCCAATCCTCTTGCGAAACAATACAATAAGTTTTGCTAGCCCATTTGGTTAAAAGTTGTCTTATTAAGTAAGAGGTCTTGAATTCAAGTCTCTCATTTTGTTACTTTTTTTGAAAAACAAGTTCATGCTCAAATTGTAAAGTGTATTTCACTTCAAGTATAAAAGTGAATCACTATAAGTAGCTTTAATACTTTATTTTAGAGTTATTTATTTTACATGAAGCTTTTCTTTTATAAAGTAACTTCATTGTAAAAGTGATCCCCACTTCTCTTTATAAAAGTGGGTCACTTCATAAAGAAACTTACACCATCATGTGGTCCTTTGGTTATCATTTATGTTTTTGTTTAAAAGGGCATAACTTTCAAATCCGAAGTTTGTTTTCAATGTCATTTTTTTTAAAACCGCCTAATTTTTCGAGATCTTTCCATCCAGATCATCAATTTTAGTTTTCAAGTAATCTTTTGCTTACCAACACCAACTACTTCCAATGGAAATCCCATGTGGAGGATTTATTAAGAAGTAAAGGCTTGTATCGGATTACCTTAGGAAAGGAAACAACACCCAATGATGCTGATAAGAAAGTCAAATGGGATAATAGGAATGACGAAGCACGTGGATTAATCAGAATGTCCATCTCTCATGATTTAAAGTTCCACCTTCAATCAATTGATAAACCCAAAGAATCTTGGGAAAAGATTGAATCTGTGTTTGGTAAACACAATATTATTCGAGCACAATAGTTAGAAAATCAAGTACTGACTTTAAGTCCAAGTGATTTTTCTTGTATTGAAGACTATCCATCTATGTTTAAAACACTCGAAAATTTATGTGAAGAATGTAAGATAAAGATAGATGAAGATCATTGCATCTATCTTATTCTTTTTAAGCTAGGTAGTTCATATTCTATGTTTGTATCTACCTTTTATGCCATGCAAGAGGCTCTAGGGACATCTTATGTAAAACCCACTCTTGAGAAATTTTGTGATGCTTTGACTAGAGAGCAAGATAAGCTTCTACAACTTGGAGTGATCAACACTTCAGGTACCTCCAACAAAGCCTTAGTCTTCCATAGTAAAGATAAATCCAAGAATCCCAAGAAGCAACATCCTCACCACGACAACAAGAAATATAAAGGTCTCAAACCCACTCAGACGGATTCAACTCTTAATGGTGATTGTTATCGCGTAGTTTGTCGCTAGGTCAAAAGTCTAGAGGATAGAGGCCAAACTGGCATAACATGAACCTTCCCCACCCAATGTCACCTCAATGGGGAGGTTATTTCTATTAAGGGAGGTTAGACCAGGGGAGACATCCCCAGTAACCTGGGGTTTTGAAGAGGCCAAAGTATAAAGGTCAAAGTAAAAGATCCTCCTTATAAGTTACCACCAAGATCAGATAGTCCAGCTAATAAGCCAATAATGATGTGTAGCCCCAAATGAGAACACCTGCCTAGAACAAGACAATAGAAAGACAATATATGTAGGTTATAAATCAATGGGTCAGTACTTCATACAACTATCTGATATCAATATGTAAGAAATTAAAACAATAGATATTAATGAGATCAATGTCAATTAATATAGCAATGGAATAACGTCAATTCATCAATAAATACTGAGATGATGTAGCCAACAGTGTATTTAATCAATCCCTTGCTAAATAAATGCTCTTAACCATCATATAATTGCTTATCAACAAAGGTGTTGCGTCAAGATGGAATAACCAAGTATGACGTCGGCCTAATTAGGGTTAGTTTGTTAGTTAGGGTTTCAGTTTATGAGAGTTTTAAGAGTTGTTTGAGCACTATCACTTCAACATTGGGGACCTAAGATCAGTGCCTAAGGGTAGATGGAGTCAAGATAAGAGAGGGAACAAAGGTTGAAGAGAAAAGGCTAAGGAATAGAGGGAAGGGTTTTGAAGTGCTACAATGGCAGGGCCCCAAAATCAAAACCCTAGGGGAAAGAGGCTCACTCTGGTGTTGCTTAAGAAAGGCTTCATGCTCTTTCCTCCTTTTTTAGGTCAAACTTGGCAAAACGGCTAGCATCAAGACATGAGAATGAGGTGAGGGAGAGTGTTGCAAATGCAAGGCCCTATCACCAAACCCTAAGAGTAGGACAGCCCTAGGTGTAGATAACCTAGGCCTAGGACGTCTCCTCTTTCTTGACCTTTAAAAAGTACGGCTAGCACAAGGGAAGAAGCAATAAGATGTAGCAATGGCTAGGCTCTTCCTTCCTTCTTCAATGGTTGAATATTTCTCTTTTAGGGGACATGAAACAAGGACCTACCTGTGTGCTTGTCACCTAGGGTTTTAAATCAGCAAAATTTATAATAAATGAAATAATATAAGCCTACAACCATTCAATTAAGAATTTTTGCAGAAAAAACACTTACATATCATGAAGAAATAGCATAGAAAACCCTAGTTGTAAACATTCCTTCAAGAGAAATGCCAAATATGCCAAGAAAATCATTCTCTCAACAAGTGCGTCTCACTTAAAAGATGAAATACCCCAACAAGGGCACAAAAATCAGATCTCACAAGAGAGTGAGTTGTGTGTTGTGTCAAAATGAGGATTAAACTCCTCAATATATACTGTATCATGACCTTTAATTAAAATTAGGTCATTAAAATTAGCCAACAAGGCTTTAAAACAAAATCATATTGTTTTCACATTAAATTGTCAAATTTAAACCCTATCTGAGCAAAAGCAGGATGTCAAGCCCCACTGAGGGAGACGTTAGCCCCTTTAGGGAAAAATGCAGCATCAAATGACAAAACATTGGCCCTTTTTAGGCCTCCAAATCATGCCACATGTGCCAACTACCCTGTCCAACTATCACATGCTCAAGGTGACATCAATGGCTCTTAGGTGACGTCTTGGGCCATCCAAGTGAAACTTTCCACCTGAAGTGGGTCAACGCCCCTAGGCCGGGGTCATCCAAAGTGTCCCTGATGGAACGTCCTCTTATTCTTTGGTGTAAAACCTCGGTCAAATACTGTCTCATCTCTGCCCCTCTGACGGGTCTCAACAACCATCGGATGGGCTCTTCAGCCCCATGGAGGTCCGAACTAATCATCTCCCCATGTGTACCGGTCCAAGTGGTACCTGTTCGTCGGGCATGGTCCTGCACATTAAAAACTTTGCCCTCCATGGGCTCATTAGTCACAGGGATCATAGCAATGTCAATCACATTTCATCATTATTATTATTAAACATATGCATGAGAACCCTGATATATCATTCAACAACTCAAAGGCGTTACAAAATCCTACAATACAAATCTGAGGAAAATGAGCAAGACAACCTATTAGGCTAGTGTCCATAATAAAATGAGAGTTTCCCAAAGGTTTTCATCCAAGCCATGTAAATGATGCGGTGTGGAAAAGGGATTTCCAGACATAGGGTAGAGTGAGAGCCAGGGATGCATGGTTTTATCTGTCGGTGCCTTTGTAGAAGGCGAGTTGTACCTGTCATGGATGCAAGTTTTTCCAAGCCCCTTTTTGCCTTTTATTATTTCTTTATTTTCCTTTTGTTCTCTTTATTCTTTTTATCCAAGGACTAATCGGAGGACACTATCTTGGCGTGGTGACCAGAGCTGACAGTGTTACCCACAAGTACTTTCACAGAGATGATAAGGCTGGCTCGTGATGAGATCCCCTTTCCCTTGGCCATGCAACCAAAGGTCACTGCCTTGGCGTTGTAACCAGATGATGGCAATGTCATGTTGCTAGGTACCCATGAACATAATAGGTTGGCTCATGATGAGACCCCCTATCCTCGTAATTAGGTCTTGTTTGTTTATTTTTCTTAGGTCCCTCTTGTTTCTTATTGAGAGGCCTTTTATTGCCTTCTCGGGGATCCCTGGGTGAAGCATCTCAAGATTTTATTTCTAGGCTTTTATTTTTTACCAGCTTCTTTTACCTTCTGGGCCTTTAGCCCCTTCTTCCCACGAGATAAGGTGCAGCCCTACAAATAGGTCATCCTAATGCCCAGACAAGGGGAATGGGATAGATGAGTGGGAGATAAGATGAAAAGGTGATAGTATGATGGGAGCAGATGATGGCTCTTCAAAAATCCCCCAATGGAAAAAAAAAACCTATGGGTACAGGCTTTCTAGGGCACCCAGTCAATATTCCCAAGCATGGTCAAGTGGGATAATGTAAAATCCAAGCAATCGTCAGAGATAAAAGGAATCAGATGCATACATTCAAAGGTTATAATGATCAAAGGTGACACATATCATGATACCTGGACCAATTACCTCATGGAGCAAGAGCCTTCTCTGATACAAGACCAAGCCGATGGTGATGGATGTTGTTGCTACTGACAAGACAAATCTGATGAGAGAAGAGAAGGATGGGCCCTCCAGGGCCATGCTCAAGTCAATCCTGCTCTCGGTACTCCATGTCTAGGACCTGTGGGCCTTGAGACATGATCTCTTGGTTATCCCTAAAAATCAGGGATAACATCTGGCTCCAACTCGGGAACATGTGCTCATCGTAGAGCGCATGAGAACTTTAGCATCTCTGGCATAACCTACAGACCTACTCAACTCAATAGGGGCATCAGTAACAAAAATGGGGTGGTAATTCCACCCCAACATACGTAGATATATATGTATCAAGACAAAGCAATCAACAAGTAAGAATGTGAAAACAAAAACTCTTACCTGTATTTACCTTTTGGCTGGAAAGTCTGGAGTAGTCAAACAACTAGTGAAGCCAATCCAACAATGTCCCACAATATTTGCCTTTGTGCTTCATCATAAACCAAAACAGTGATAAATCAAGAACAAAAATGAGATGGGTTACAACATATATCATATCGTCGGAGATCTCAAATTCTAACTCACGGAGGTGGGTGGGAAAGATGAAATCCTGCCAAGTGCATCTCTGAGGAAAGTATTCAATCCACTTCAGGAAGGGGTCATGAACAGTCCAAGTTTCAGAACACTGACTCGAAGGGTCGGCAAACTGGCTACCTAGGACGTTCTCATACTCTGAGGTCTGTGAAGGGATTGACAAAGATGTATCAGATGGCTGGCAAATCCTCAAGGGAAGATTGAAAAACTAAGATGATAGACTGAAATCTATAGTTTTCAACCAACCCTTGGATTCTCAAGTTTGCTTAAGGGGAAACTCTATATAAAATATATACTTCCCAATTACACCTTTAATGGAAAAGCAAGGTAAATTAATAATAGGTGGCTGGAGTGAGAAGTCATGAGAATCCTTCTTTAAGCAAACAATGTCCTTACTTGTATCAAAATTGGGCAAAGTGGTGATTGATGATCATCTTCACAAAATAAATCCAAATGCTCAGAGGAACAGTCATCAAAGTCCTCAAGGTATGACCGAAAATTATCAAGAAAACAAGGTACTAGTTCATCCTTAGGTTTTTGGAGAGTATGGGAAAAAATTTTATCTCCTTGTTGCCACTGGTCAAAAGTAACCTGCTGTGATATTTGTAAAGGTAACGCTTGGAGATGACTCTCAATGTCATAGATGGGATCCATGTCATAGCAAACTATATCCCACCTACGTCTTCCAACATGTATGAACTCATCAATATCAACTATGTCAGTATCAATATCATAACATGGAGGATTCAAAACACTCATATGCTTATCTGTCTGCTCCTCCCCTTTCAAATCATAAAGTAGAAAACTATCAAAATTTTGGGGAGAAGGGTAACTTACTATTTCTTCTTATGCAGGAGCTTCGAGGATTTTGGTGTTTTCAGCATACGTTATTATTTCTTCATCCTCATGGACTGCTCTTTTTTCTTTGATTGTACAACAAGGAATATCTATTTTGTTCAAGGTTTCCATTACTTCTTCACTCTCTGAATCATGGAACAAGGTGTCATTGGTATCCTGAAAGGGAAAGCGACTAACATCATCATCTCTTTGTCATGTAGGAGAAACAAGCTCTTGGATTGCTTTATCAGAGGGATGAGCATAGGCTGGTACTTCATCATCTTGCATAAGTTCTTGCTCCTTAGTCACATCTTCACTCAACTATTCAAAAACTTGTTCCCTTCTTTCTTGTGGATTATCAGTAGAGGTCTCTAGGGAAACTAGTTTTATCAAGCTGAGAGTGTTCATAGTATGGTCATCGATTTTGGACAAGGAGAGGTTTACCTCAATTCGCATGGCCATGTTGTGAGCTTCCGTAAGTGTTTTTAGAACCTTTTTATTTAGGAGGAAGCTTAAATGACCTAGAAGCCCATTGGTATAGAGGTATACGAGGTACTTGTCTTCAGGACGATGTCTTTCAAGAATCTGGTATAGCAACCTCTGAAACCTAAACCTAAAAACTCTGACGGCCTCATCGTTTTTTTGTTTTATGTATTCAAGTCCTTTTAATAATGATTGGATATATTCCAATTTCACACCCCACCTCTCAAGAAAGATTTCTTCAAACTGGTCCATAGATGTGATGCCGGCAGTTGGAAGGTTATTATACCATCTTCTAGCCTCTCCATGCAGAGTGGCAGAGAAGAGTTTCATTACCAAGTCTTCAGCATCATCACTGATAAGGTGGTGCCGAAAGAAAGCCCAGAAACTGCTCATGTGACAATCGGGTCTTTCTCCATCTATGCCAGCGAATCTAGGGAGCCATTTTTTATACCAAGGGGGCATTTGTCTAGGATATCCTGGGATCTTACTCATGTCCAAAGGTTCATAGTTCCCCGGATCCCATTGTGAAGTCATAGTTTGCTTCGTCATTAGTGGAGTCGCCAGATAATTTTCTTGAAACTATCAAAAGAAAAGGGAAAACACCCTAGTGGAGTCGCTAGGTAAGCTTGTAAGATAAGGCTCTGAGGTAAGGCTTACCGAATAGGTTTTTTGTTTGAGGAGAATTGACTTAGTGTTCCCTGGCAACAGTGCCAAAATGTTATTGCGCAGTTTGTAGCTAGGTCAAAAGTCTAAAGGATAGAGGCCAAACTGGCGTAACATGAACCTTCCCCACCCAATGCCACCTCAATGGGGAGGTTCTTTCTATTAAGGGAGGTTAGACCAGGGGAGACGTCCCCGGTAACCTGGGGTTTTGAAGAGGCCAAAGTATAAAGGTCAAAGTAAAATTTCCTCCTCACAGGTTACCACCAAGATTAGATAGTCTGGCTAATCAGCCAATAATGAAGTGTAGCCCCAAATGAGAACACCTGCCTAGAACAAGACAATAGCAAGACAATATATACAGCCTATAATTCAATGGGTTAGTACTTCATACAACTATCTGATATCAATATGTAAGCAATTAAAACAATAGATATCAATGAGATCAATGTCAATTAATATAGCAATGGAATAACATCAATTCATCAATAAATATTGAGATGATGTAGCCAACAATGTATTTAATCAACCCCTTGCTAAATAAATGGTCTTAACCATCATCTAATTTCTTATCAACAAAGGTGTTGCATCAAGATGGAATAACCAAGT
>SNQJ01S0187861.1:0-28559 GCA_010110895.2 Picea sitchensis | reverse complement strand
AAGCTCAAGTCCTCGTCATGATCCTTTGTCGTCTGAGAGTAAATCAAAATATCGCCAATGAATACTTGGACAAACTTGTCCAAGTACTCGTGGAATACCTTGTTCATCAAACTCATAAATACCCCTCGGACGTTTGTCAGTTCGAATGGTAAAAAAATAAACTTGTAATGTCCAAACCTTGTCTTAAAGGCGATCTTAGGGATGTCATCCTCCTTGATCTGTAACTGGTTATACCCTGATCGCAAATCGATCTTGGAAAACAACGTCGCACCCTTCATCTGATTGAACAGATCATCAATCCTTGGAAATGGATATTGATTCTTGATCGTTGCCTTGTTCAATTGACGGTAGTCAATGCAGAGTCTCCATGAACCATCCTTCTTTCGTATGAAAATAATAGGAGCACCCCACGGTGACACACTCAGACGTATAAGTCCTAGGTCTAGTAGCTCCTTCAGTTGCATTCTCAACTCCCGTAACTCCGAGGTCGACATACGATAAGGCGTTCTCACTATTGGTTCAGTCACCGGTTTTAGGTTTATGGTAAACTCCAATTCCCTCTCTGGCAACATCCTAGGTAACTCCTCCAGAAAGATGTCTACAAAATATCTCACCACCAGAAGGTGTTCTAGACCTTTCGCTACTCCCTTCTCGTTTAACTCAAGGATCGCATAAACCTTACATTACTTGTGCATGCTCTTCTGTAGCTGAAAGGAAGAGATGAACCTTAGGGAAAATCCCTAGTTCCGTACTAGAATCACGTGTCTCTGTCCCTCATCATTGACCAAGATCAATCGTTTCGTCTTACAGTTGAGTATTGCCTCATGCGATTCCAACTAGTCCATACCAATCAAAACGTCATAAGATCCTAAGATCATGACGTACAAGTTAGCCCTGGTGATAAACTCTCCTAGGTTAGGGGTACAACTCATAACCTTTCCTCCAACCTTATGTTTGTCTCCCGAAGCCATCTCTACAAAGATAAACTCATCCCATTCGACTACCTTTACCTTAATCCTTTTTAGTGTTGCCCTAGAAATGAAACTCTCAGTAGCACTAGAATCTATCAAAATACTAAGGGTCTAGTCAGCGACAATACCTGACATCTCAAGCATAGTCGACTAGTGCTCTGCATGGCAGGTTATTCACCGTTGCATGAATTCGATGGGCCTTGCCCAAAAATACCATGGTAGTGGTTCCGACTGATCCAGATGATCAGGCCCCTTCCTCTCAGAAGTAATGTTGGTAATGTGGCTCCCCACAATCCAACACAATTTCTTCAGTCCAGTATTCCTGGTACCCGAAGTAGAAGCTGAATTCTAACAACAAGGTCAAACTCAAACTTCTTGACCTTAAGTTTCTAGGTAATTTGATGCAGAGCATACCGAAGCAGCTCCAAAATGGGCCTCATACTCAGGCATTGTGTGGATGCCTTGTCGCAAGGTGTTGAACTCATTGAGATGACACTCAACGAATTCCTCAGAAAGATACATCTCCTGGAACCATTCCTCGAACAGTTCCCATGACACGTCATCGACGACCATGCTCAAATGTGGTAGGAGCGTCTTCTGCCTTATAAGAGCGCTCCCCTTTAGATGAAATACCACCATGTAGACCTTCATGCTGGAGGTTGTAATCATGAAGTGTGAAGCACAACGCCTACTCTACAACCATGCCTCGATGACACAACCGTCCACGACACTCATGGACTTGAGAACTCAACTCTCTCGAGTTCTCGTTGGATTCTAACGGTACTATCTAGGGCATGTTGTGGACCCTCAGGGGTATAGGTGCCCTAGCCTCATCTCAGTATCGATGGTGAATCAAGGCCCTTTGACATTACCTGGAAGGGCCTTGTCATACCGTCATCATCCCTTACAACAAGAGAATCCATCCCAAGGACGTGTTCTTCCCCTTAGGGGTTCGACTCCGAGGGTGTGGAAACTTCTGGACCCGTCACACCTCTTTCCATGACACCATGTTGCAAACCTCTGAGGCATCCTCTAAATTCAATCACCACATGGACACGTTAAGGTTTTTAATTAACACAAGGGTTAATACTCACAGGTTTACTAAAGTGGAAATCTTGGCGATCCACATTCGCAGGGTTGAACCCACTCTAATACCATATGTAATGACCCCGATAGCTACGACTACGAGCGAAGAAGAAAGTGAAATTATTATTTTTTTAAATAGAACGACAAAAATGATTACAGCTAAACAACACATTTGACGACGTGCACCACGCCTGCAGAACAAGCAACAGACAACTTTGACTCCACACACTGGCACAAGAGAAATTGGGTGAAACATGCGTAAAACAACAAGGAGAAACGGATACCTACCTGACACAAACATGGCCACGCCTACAAGCTAAGGGAAAACATCCCCATCCTGACAAAACAGCCTTGACAACCAGTTAACTAGAACCTCAATGGCACACAACCCAACGCATGAAGGAATTCAACCCATGCGCCCAAGCAAACTTACAACTATAAAAAACACCCACACGAAAAGCACAGACCCTGGCCAAGTTATCCTTCGCCTCTATCCCTTAGGGCATGCAATGATCCCCTCATCAGGAATCATGTCGTCCCCAGGTGATATGCACGACTATAACCATGGTGCAACAACATAATTGGATCCTCCACCCCAGCTAAAATCCATGCGCTAGGAGATTGAGGACTATCTAAGAACCTGACAACTAAACCCTAGCACCCAATGACAAGTCAACAAGACGAATAAGACGTTCAAGCAACACAACAAATTCCTTGCGCAACAACATCAACCTGCACACCTTGAATAAAATTATTAAGGTACAATCTTTTAAAAGAAAAATTAGCAATAAAGGATAGTGGCAATATCTTTGATATCGGTTAAAGCAAGATAACGGTTAATATGACAATTTACAATGTTTAGGAAATACATATAATGGTTAACGTATGACCACTGAAATTAGCACTAAAATATAATGGTGTAATAACGACATTAATATCTAACCAATAAAATTAACAGAGGATAATGGTGAAAATATAAAAGACATTGTGGATATCTTATCTGTATATCTTAGGTATTAATATATTTGATAGTTGAGGCAATAAAAGAGAATAGTTTTAATATACTTGTACAATATCCTTAAAAGGATTAAAGGTAAAAGAAAACATCAAGATTACCCAAAGGTATCGCTTTCACCATAAGTAAATATATAGCTAGGAAATTATCCAAAATGAAGAAATTAAAACGATGTCAATACACAATTAATAAACGATGTCGCAATATAAAAACGCTATTTATAGGCATGTAGATTGCAGTCAAGATATGGCCATTATCATCGCTAGGGACATAAACATGAATGTACTGCATTCATCACTCATTGTCATTATGATATTAGTCTTGTAAAAACCAACAATGTGGAGTAACAGGATATTAAAAATGCGGAGCTTATTATTGCTATCCCCGAAAACGCTAACATTAAGGTAAGGATGTTGTCTGACCGGAAATCAATTCGTGGTCAATGCAAATTCTAATTCAATGATGAATTTAATATAAATTGTTGTCCCTTAAACGTAACTTTATCGCCATTAAATAAAATCGCTGCCATCTAGCATCACAATAAATCACTCTCAGAGTAAAGTTGCCAATCACCAGGAAGCTACTCAATTCACTGTAGGTATGTCTCTATCCAAAGRAGCTACAGGAAGGTTGTTCACTAAGGATACACACAGATCATTCACTACCAGAAATCGTTGGGAGTAACCATCCTGGAAACTAAGAAAAATCTACTAAATGATCTTCACCAGAAATACTAATTCGCTGACTTACGATAATTATAAATTCACCATTGAAAAGTATGACAGTAGTACAATCGCGGTGGTAAAATTTTTATATAAATAAGAACGATTAGAAAATGGGAAAAACGCTACCAAGGTGAGATGTCAAGGATATGTAGTCAAAAGTTTGTTCATAAAAGGTATCAATCGCAGTCCCAAAGGCAATAAAAATGTATCTAAATGCAGTCATTAAAAATTAATGAGAGTGCAGTCAGTGGTAACTTGAGCAAATCACCATGTAATGAGAAACAAATTGCAGTCTTAACAATGGCCAAAATCACCAGGTAAACAAGCCACAAATTGCAGTTTTAGAAATGGCTAAAATCGCCAGGTAAACAAGCCACGAATTGCAGTTTTAGAAATGGCTAAAATCACCAGGAAAACAAGCCACAAATTGTAGTCTTAAAAATGGCTAAAATCGCCAGGTAAACAAGCCACGAATTGCAGTTTTAGAAATGGCTAAAATCAACAGGTAAACAAGCCACAAATTGTAGTCTTAAAAATGGCCAAAATCGCCAGATAAACAAGCCACAAATTACAGTCTTAAAAAGAGGAAAATCGCAATGTATTCCAGTGATATCCCCCAGCCATTACACCCAAAAAAAACATGACCAATGCACAAATAAACACACCCCTATACACAACAACCACACCCCTAAACACAGTAAAAAAATGAAGGCATTCCAGTAAAAAATTCATGGTGGTTCAGGTGTAAAAAGAAGCATGCACTCAAGGAAAATTCTCGCTGTGTCTCCAGGCATAGCCTTACTATCATTCAAGGGAAAAATGAAAGCTAAATTTGTTCTCAATTAAATTAAAGTGCAGAGGTAAATCACACAGAACGAAGATGAACAAGGAATAGGGTAATCATTCACCAAAAGGTGCAATGACCATCAATCAACCAAGAACAATCAATCAGGGTAGACGACGAAGCAAAAGCATCATTTTCTCATCATCCATGCATAGAAAAGAAAGGCATTAGGATCTATAGGTCTATTAACACCGAAGTGATGATCGTCGATCCAGCTCCTGGCTGACTGCCCAGGCATGGACTTATGATCTAGGGATGAGGATGAAGACCAGACATAAACTCTTCATAAAAATCAATTAAAACCAACAAGACAATCACAACATTCATGGATTGAATGCCAAGGGAATCAAGGCAAGCAATGAGCTTAAGGCGATGGGGAAATCAAGTTCTCGATTACATTACTAAGTCAACACTTTATTACACAATTAAAAGTACAGAAACGGAAGCACTAGATCAATAGTAATATACTATGAAAAACCAAAGCTTGCGTACTGTATCCCAAGTTGACCGCTAAGAGTCGATGTCTCACACACTCTGTGCAACTCCCGCTTTCCGACTGCTGTGACTTCACTGGTACCTCCCAACCAATGTTAGGGGTACTCTTCTTCCCCCTTATCCCCTGTGCCGCAAAGGGGCCACACATTCTCAACCAAAGAACATCTATCTCCCAACTCGCCTCGCAAAGCCGAGAAAGGTAAACCAACTCCCACAAGATAAGTCAGTCAAGTCTAAAATTCTGCAGCATAACATTACGCATAACAGAAGAGATCCATCCTCCTCCTCCTCCCTCCTTTATATAGAGTTTCTAAGTCCCTTTTTTCCCAATTTCCCATTTAATTAAATGTTCAATAATTTATTTCATAAAAATCCTCCCCGTACATGTGTCACCCATCCCCTTCATTGCACTAGAAATTAATTTCATTAACCTAAAAGAATTCCTAGAATCGCCCCTAGGTGTCTCCATATTCCCTTACACATTTTAATGACTTACCCCCTTGCTAATTTACTAGATGAGTTCAATTTAGAAAGTTCTTAAGGCAAGATTCCTTGCTAAGTTGGTCATTTTGATTTTTCCTTAAGTTTCCCTTTTCTTTAAGTTTTCCCCCTTTTCCCTTAGTTTCCTAATTGTTTTAAATTCCCATCTTTCCCTTTTTATCTAAAACTCAAATTAGTAATTGTAGAAAATTGTATTTTTCCCCTTTTTCTTTTTAATTAATAAATTTTAATTAGCATGTGTAACAAAACAATCATTTCCCTTTTAAAATTTTAAATCCCTCAATAATTTTATTTTAATAATTTAATTGAGTTTCTTACCCCCTTTTCGTCACATGTTTAATGATTATTATTATTATTATTTTACCACAAGTATTACTTTAGACCTAGATTTTAATTTTCGAGGCTGGGCGACATTTTATTAGGAAAATTGTTTTTAAAACTTTCTTATCACGTTATTCGTTCTAAGGCCATCTAGGTTTATTCTCTTATTAGTTAACAACACGACATGCCTTTCAGGACGCACTAGGTGATCCAAGGGTGCCACTCGCCTCTTTCTGTTTTTATTGCATAAGGTGCCCTTCAGGACGCACTACGTGCTCCAAGGGTGCCACTTGCCTCTTTCCATTTTTCTTGTGCGACGTGCCCTTCAGGACGCAGTACGTGCTCCAAGGGGCCACTCGCCTCTTGAATAACTTGGTAGACATCAAAAACCCCTGGAGTCAATACTCCATTAGGTGATMTTGTGGGAGACTAAGGGCCTCTAAGGAATAAGGCCCCTACCTTATTGTGTGCCCCTTAGAATCATYGTGAGCGATTATCACAGTCTGCCCTCAYGACATCATGGGTCTTCTCGAACTAGGTAATCATTWACCTACARTTCGAGCCATGGTGGGAGTGATAGTAGGCTATGGCAGGGCTATTATCCACACCTCTCCCTCAACGTCTCTGGTAGTCGTGYATGACCCCTCTACTCCACATGTGAGTCTGGTCKGCAAGCTATTGTCAGCTTGCATCATCAACGAATCATGTCAGAAATAATATCCATAATCATAACTCTAATCAGATGCACAAATGTGATATATACAACAATCAAACCCCAATAGTCCACTCCCTGACTCGATCCAGAGTCCAAGGGTTTCATTGATGCCTCTGCATCCTCGAGGTCCAAATCCTGCACACTCAGGAGAACCGAGTCAATAACACCTATCTAAGTCAATACAACAAAATAAAATATAATCACATCCATAATGCCACATAATCATAATCAATGACCAATAGTATAATAACCTGGATCACTTGCAAGAAAGTGTCCTCAAAGAATACGTTCGCTCAGTGCGTGCAAGAGAGAGATGTTATAGTTAGAGAATACCTCATAATACAATGATATAATAATATGAACATCTTTTATTTATGTTGGAGAATACATCATAACACAATGATATAATAAGAGGTCACAAGTTCAAATTCAGAGGGGCGGTATGTGGAGGGAAGCCATTACAACATACTCATTATGTGCTTTATTCATGTCATTATGAGAATTGAACCAAGGTGGGGAGGACAACAATCATTCCTCACAACCATCCAAGCTACACCCAATTGACATTATGGCCTTTATTTTATCTCGTCTTTCTTGCAAGAAAATCATGACTGAGATATAGTTTGTTAAATAACATCACCTAATACCAAGATTCAATAATTGAGATTAGATTAAAATTTGGCATTTAGAGGCAAAATTTGACATTTGATTGCAAAATTGTTATTTAACAAGTTAATGTTAAAGTATGGAATTGTCAATTTCCTCAATTTTTATATTATTTTTTATTTTCATTTATAAATAGTTTATTTACTAAATTTTTCATTGTAAATGGCTGAAGAGATCAAATCATGAATGTATATGTCACATTTTATAATGATTTTCTCAACAAAACTAATGAAATTAAAGGATTATAAAATTTAACACTTTAAAACTCATACATACATTGACAATTTTAATATGGAGTATAAATTGAAGATCGATACATTACATTCCCATTCGTATTTTTTTATGTGTGTATTTTTCAAAGTTGAGAAGAGGGTAATGAGCATCATGTATGTTCTATATAGTTTTCAAGATTTTTTTATTTTTTTTTAAGGAAATCCAAGAGATGCTTCTCCATATTTGTAGATGTAATTCCTAGTAAACTACTCAATATAGATCAATGCGCCTACCTAAGAAAATTTGAATAAGGTACCTATTGGCACAAACCTAGCTAAGTTCCCAACAACACTAGTGACAATTGGTTGAGATAACCCCTTGATCCATAAATTGTTGTGTATATCTCAATGGAACAACCCGTTACAACAAGCAACTTTAATGCAATAAGCATAATAATGAAGGAAATGCAATGGGTTCCAGTTGCAAGTTGGTTCAAAATAAAGTTGGAGAATTTATTCGAATGCACATTATGTGATTGACAATTCTTCTTTGTTTTGTTTAACTGGGAAGAAAATAATGATTAGATTCTATTTTTTTTTTCATAAACGATTGATTTCTGAGCTACTTCCCATATTAGTGCTATATATAATCCATGAGTATTAAACTATCTGAAAACAACAAGGCTACTAAATTCGTGTTGGTCTCAGCGTTGAAAGAACTAAAGTTGTTCAATAGAGTAGACTATTATCAGTGCTGTATATTGTGATCAGTAGACGGATGGCAGAAGTGGAAAAGGAACCGCTAGTGACAATGAAGGAGTGCGTTGAGCAAGTGAAAAAGATTGTCGTTAGGTTGCTCAGAGATTCTGATGTTATTCGTCGCCCGAGTCTCATGTTAACGGACGACTATGTGGCCAAGATGTGGGACGGTATGTGCCATCCCTTCTTTACAGGCCACATGGGGCCTGCCGAGGAGCTCAAACTGACTCTCCAGGAAGTGCTGATCAAGAAGTATTACAAGAGAAAAATCAAAAGTGTGCTTCGGGAATTCTATGGGGAGCATCTATCGAGGCCATGGAAGGTTATAGCTCTGTTCATTGGAGTTTGTGTTATCATCATCACCGCTTTAGAAGGATAATGTACCTTTTATGAATACACGCACAAATCTGAGAACTCTAAACGCCTCGGCAGCAATGCTGCCTAATCCACCGGGGGGATTTCCTCCATGACACAGCTAATTATTTATTTTTTAATTAAGAAAATTTATCATAATTTAATTAGTAACTAATCATTTAAATAACTAGCATACTCCTAGCATACTCCGGAAGAGGGGAAAGAAAACACATAAGTGAATTGGTGTGGTTACTTTGTTTAAAGACCATGAGATTTTCTTTTTGGGGGGATTTAAAGATATGTAGCTACACATACTCATTGGATAAAGTTTTGGACCAATGATCTAGATCTCCATTCTGAGTTTAGGTACATATAATGCATCTAATAAATCCTATACAACCTTTATGTGAAATTGGGCTACAAATTTGGACATGCAACCACAAAAGAAACAAACTGATAATGAGAAGTAATTGATTTCCTTATATAACCCTTTGTGCCACCTTTAAAATGTTTGAATTTACCTTACATATATAATTGGTTTAGTAATTGTAATCAACACAGGGAAGATGACAACACTGATTAGACTTATTACAAGCTTCATTTATCACAATCCAATTTGATCAATTTAAACAAGTAATCAATGTTGAATGCAAATGCATCAAATGGATACTAGGGAGGAAAAAACAACTACAAAAACTTGAAACCTGGAACCACCATGCAGGCCAACCACACTACAACAAGGGAAGAAAAACTCATACTAAATACAAAGAACCAAGAGTAATTTTCTGAGTAGGTAATGGGTTACAAAATATAGATGTCGTCCTTCAAACTCAAAACTATGAGCGGGATCTGACCCACTTATTGGTCAAAATATGTGACGCACAAATAAATTTACAGGAATTGTAAATACAAATTTCTAATTAAAAATTCTCTGTATAAATTAAATATGAATATCAAACATTTTTTCTTATTTTGAAAAAAAAAATTACCCTTTTTGGAAGAAAAGTGAAAGTAGCTTTTTAATATTCGTAATGCAAAACTTTCAAATTCCATAAAACAAACATATTTATAGAGTAGCATATTGGAATATAAACAAATGACCAACGAGAACTAAAATAATTGTAAAATATACCTTAATTGCAAAACTATTTTTAATTTGAATTACATATGTCAACCTAATTTCAATGTTTCTTCAAGCTAACCCAATCTTGCAATCCTCCTGTTAACACATATCCTCGTTCTTCCACCTCAGCTCCTGCATGTTGACGCCCGCGTATTCTCAGTCGTCATTTTGTCACCACAACCTCCCGCCTGGTCGTCGTCCAGTCAGCTTTCATGTCATTTGCGTCAAATCCTCGTCAGCATCCAATGCAGATCCAGATGGCGAAGAGCAGGGTAAGGCCGTCACATTTCCAGGTGTCGAGTTGAATCAGGCCTATCTGGACCCTGAGAAAGACAGTTAATGAAGTTGGGGAGCGATGGTTGAACATCGTTTCCCCCATAAATGGAAAGCTCAAAAGGATTGTCAATAAGTCAGCTCGTCTACAGGTCCCTCTTGAAACTCGAAAATCAAAAGGAGTCGTCCGATTCAGAGGGATGCGTGGCACCAGATCCAAGGATTCATGGTTTAGCAAATCAGAGGTTTTAGCATGGAGTCATTTTGATATTTTGTAATGGTCGATGGTTGAGTGAAGCTCCCGCATTGTAAAGCTTTGATGAAATCTCTGGTTATCTGTTATGTAATAGGATTTGAGATTTTCTGTTTAATATAAGTCAGCCTCTTTCCATCTCTCTGTAAAAGATGTGTTAGAACACTCGGGCATGGAGGATCCAGTCGAGGGTTGTATGTTGTTGTTATGAAGGTTTGATTTCAGCAGTATTATGACCAGTTTTAATCCGTTCGTTTTGTTATCTTTTCCCTCTCACACTGAAGAGCTCGGGCATGGATGATCCAATCGAGTTGTTGTAGCTACATCGTGATGTATGTTTGATCATTGTGTTGTTATGACTGTGTTGCTTAAATATACTTCAATGTCTGAAACTTTGAATCCAAGAGGATCTTGTGTTTGAGTTTTTCCTCCATAGGTTGTCGGAAGACCTTATGTCCTTAGCAGACCTCTACATTCTCCTCACTAAGTCTTCCTTCTATTCACCTTTAATCCAACTTACTGACTAAAGTTGATCAAGACCTCACTTGCCTGTGCATACCAGTCCAGTTTTTTGAGTTAAAGCGATATCATTTTGAGTCTCCTTCCCATTTGACCTCTTTAAAATTATTTGTGACATACAAATTGATGGGTACTGGGATTACTCTCTCTGCAATCAGAGAGTGACTTCTAGTGCTAACATTTTTGGCGTCGTTGTCGGGGATGAAAGTGAAGATATCTTCCCTGGGAGAACGACATAGCGCTTATGATTCTGAAGGTGCATCAGATATCAGAACCATTGAAGATTGCAACTTGCACCTGGCGACTCCACCATCAAAGACTCCACTGGGGAGGATCCTATTGACAGAAAAATGACCATACCGAAGGGAAAGACCAGGTATCAGTCTATGAGTTTTCTTCATGAAGTCCTATTCTTCTTTATCAACTCATTTCTCTCTTTCCCTTCACATATAAAGAGGATTATCCTCTGGTTTGTATATTCAGATGACAATAAGCCTTCCTTCATTCATCCATCCTTGGAAGAAGAAGACATGCCCTCTTCTTGTGTTGTAGATGTCGATCGTGTGTCTTCACCTCATCCTATTCATAAAAGTGAGATTTGTATTGCATCTCCTCTCGAAATTGATCACCCTTGTAGCCTTGAGGAGGTCGAAAATAATTCACATTCTTCTCAAATCTCATTACCCTCCATTATTTCTGCTGAGCCTTTCCATCAACTCATTAATCCTCATGATGATCCCACTACTTTTCAAATTAAAATGATAAATAAGTTGTTTAAACCTCTGAGGCTGCCATATCACCTTAACCCTTATTCTTTTGATTCCTTTGAGTATCTTCCTCGATTTTCTGGGGAGGATCATGTTACAGCTGAGAGGAACTTGGGGGACTTTGAGAACTTTATTGATCAGTTTGAGATTGTTCATGATGATGTTACCATGAGGTTGTTCTCACATTCCCTTTCTGGAGATTTTGTGTGGTTTAGATGTCTGGAGGCCGGTTCTATTGGTTCCTGGACCGAGCTATGCCATGTTTTTTTAAAGTGTTGGGGTGAGAACAAATCCCTTGATCAATACTAGTTTGAGTTTAATGCCTTGAGGAGAGGGGAAGAGGAAGCCTTGGTTGTCTTCAACAAGAGGTTTTACAATGTTTATCATAGTATTCCTGTGGAGATCAGACCCATAGAGACTATTGCCATGGTGTACTATGACATGGCTCAACATCCAGAACTTGTCCTTCTCCTGAGAGAAGGAAAATGTTCATCGTTAAGACATCTGTTTGAAGAAGCTGTAGAGGTCGAAGAGAACATCAGGGCTAGCAAATGGGTTCATAGGCAGGCATATCTCGAAAATTTGCATGTACATGAGCAAGAAAACTGTCAATTTGTTTTAGATTCTGAGCAAGAAGATATCGAATATGAATCAGATCTAGAACAACAACAAGGAAGTAGGTATGATTCACAGTTGGAATCAAGTTCTTCAACATTTGCAGATTTTTCTTTGGGTAGGAATGCATATCAATCTTATGATCAGTTTCCAGAACATTTTGAGCATGTAGCAGTGGTTGATTGCATAGATAGTTGTATGTTCTTGGTTGATCATAGTTATGATGTTCTAAATCCTAGTGCACCTTTATCTTGTGACCATTCTTATGAAGAAGAGATGATAATTGTTGATGATCAAGAGTTGGTTTCAAAAGAACAAGGAAAAAATTTATTTGCAAACAGAGAGAATTTTATAGAGGAGCAGCCTGGTCTTCTAAAGCAGCCAAGATTCTGTCGCATTATTCATGATCCTGTGGCCATATACATGGAGTCATACATTTCAGATTTTCTGAAATTTTCAAATTTCATTACTTCACCAATACTCACAGGCGAGTATGGTGTTATGAAAGGTTTCCAAGACCACACTATAGAGCCTTTTCCTTTATTATTTAAGGAAAAGCATCAGGTGGAAATCAGCTATCCTAGACTCGCAGAAAACACAGAGCAGCATGTAAAGGAGGAGCTTAGTGGGCAGTTTATCTCCTGTCCATAACCTGTAATTGAGCAGGTATCACCTGGTATCGGCTAGCCTGCATCAGTTCTCCACCCACCTGTGCACTCTGAGAACATCACACGATGGGTGAGCCGCAATAAAGGACAGGAGTTAATTTCTTACCAGTTGATCTCCCCTGATTATAAATTTTGTGACCCTGTGGGATTATATATGGAGCTATGTTTTCCAAAAGCATTGGAGCCTTCAGATTTATTCACCTTATCATCATTTGGGGGTATAGTTAGTGTTCCAAGCCATGTCCTCGTTTTGTTGTCATACTTCCTTAGCCTTCTGTGGATTATTTGCAGTAAAGAAAAGGATCATATTATCAGACAGTCTGGGTGGCTATGCTAGAAGTTTGCTTTCACCTAGCACTTTGTAAAAATCAGTTAGCTTAGGTTTTTGTACATAAATAAGCTCTATCAGGAGAAGGTGTGTTTGCTTTATGTCTGTAAGAAGAATAGTGTCCGGATTGGCCTGGATTCCTCAACAGGATGTTTTTGAGCATGACTCCATACCCCAATACTAAGGCAATGAAACTGCAAAAAGAGTTCTTAGAGCCTCGCAGGGAGGACTCTATCCCCCATGGAGCCTAATGTTAACACATATCCTCATTCTTCCGCCTCAACTCCTGCATGTTGACGCTTGTGTATTCTTAGTCGTTGTTTTGTCACCACAACCTCATGCCTGGTCGTCGTCCAGTTAGCTTCAATGTCATTTGCGCTAGATCCTCGTCAACATCCAACACAAATCCATATGGCCAAGAGCAGGGTAAGGCCGTCACGTTTCTAGGTGCCGCGTTGACTTAGGCCTATCCAGACCCTGAGAAAGACATTTAATGAAGTTGGGGAGAGGTGGTTGAACATCATTTCCCCTGTAAATGGAAAGCTCAAAAGGACTGTCAGCAGGTCGACTCATCTGCAGGTCCCTCTCGAAACCCGAAAATCAACAGGAGTCGTTCGATTCTGAGGGACGCGTGGCACCAAATCCAAGGATTCGCGGTTTCACAAATCAGAGGTTTTATCATGGAGTCATTTTGATATTTTGTAATGGTTGATCGAATCTCCCGCATTGTAAAGCTTTGATGAAATCTCTAGTTATATGTTATGTAATAGGATTTGATATTTCTTATTTAATATAAGTCATCTTCTTTCCATATCTCTGTAAAATCTTTGTTAGAACACTCAGGCATAGAGGATCCAGTCGAGGGTCATATGTTGTTGTTATGAAGGTTTGATTTCAACAGTATTGTGACCAATTTTAATAAGTCCGTTTTGTTATCTTTTCCCTCTCACACTGAAGAGCTTGGGCATGGATGATCCAATCGAGTTGTTGTAGCTGCATCGTGATGTATGTTTGATCATTGTGTTGTTATGACTGTGTTGCTTAAATATACTTCAGTGTCTGAAACTTTGAATCCAAGAGGATCTTGTGTTTGAGTTTTTCCTCCATAGGCTGCTGGAAGACCTAATGTCCATAGCAGACCTATACATTCTCCTCACTAAGCCTTCCTTCTATTCACCTTTAATCCAACTTACTGACTAAATTTGATCAAGACCTCACTTGCCTATGCATACCAGTCTAGTTTTCTGAGTTAAAGCGATATCATCTTGAGTCTCCTTCCCATTTGACCTCTTTAAAATTATTTGTGACATACAAAATGATGGGTACTTGGATTACTCTCTCTGCAATCAGAGAGTGACTTCTAGTGCTAACACCTCCATCAGTTGATCCAATCTTGCAATCCTACACCTGTTGGGGAACCTACTCCAATATTCCTTGACCCATTGCAGTTCGGGACAATCTAATATGTAAAGCTCCCTTAACAACATATAGTGTTCAATGTCTTCCAACTTTTCTAACTCACCACACTTACAAACATACAATGATATGAGCTTTCTTAATTTCCCAAATCCTTGTATGCTCTTCTCCTTCACACAACCATCTATCCACAATTTCTTCAAAGATACAATTGTTTCCATGCTAGGCAAAGTCTCTACTCTTTAGCACCCATCAATAAAGAGCCTTTCAAGTTTTGTGAGACCCCAAAAACCCCTTTATTTTCCTCAAAGGGGAACATAAAACAAATTTGGATTTGATGATTGTATTTGGCAATGTTCCAACCTTCACAAGATCATTGCACCCTAAAAATTGAGGAATTTCAAGGTTGGGTCAAACCCCTTCATTTAATAGTACATCTAATATTCATGCGTGTTCTAGGATTAACTCTCGGAGTCAAGGCATGCATTTCACAATGGAAGAGTGTAGTGTTCATCCTTATCCTTTAATGAACTTTTTAAATGGCAGTTTGCATAACAAAGAATTATATAAATTTGATTAGTCAACTAAGTCAACTGAAGCCCACAAACATTGTAGTTCCTGGCAAGAGTTGATTAGCAATTCCTTCAAGTTCCTTAAGTCACCCACATAATCTAATAAACATTTCAATTCCTCGCAACCCCATATAGTCAATTTCTTCAAGTTACATAAGTTTCCCAAAGAAGGCTGTAAATATTTCAATCACTTGCAGTCCCATAGAGTCAATTCCTTCAAGTTTCATAAATTTCCCAACAAAGGAAGCACTCTGCCAGCAATCAGATACCTAGTTACAGAACCTCCAGATTGTGTAGCTCTCCAATTGCACTTGTCCATCCTTTTAAATCTATACTTATAAAAAATTGTTACACACACTCAGCGTAGGCATTGGATCTCCTCTAGAATATTGATAGAACCTTGAAGAATATTGATTGGCTTCCATATCTAGATTGGCGTAGTTGTCTAACATGAGATGGGAATCTTGAGAACTTGAATTGCATTGAGCAAAAGTTTTGTCACTTCCATCGGGATCAGTTGGCACATACTTGATTTTTTAATTGTGGGCCTCTGATGTAGCTTTTGGTGAGTGAACTTGTTTTGTATGGTGATTCTGACCACAACTTTTGGCCTTCTTAAGTGTTTCTTTTGGTAATCCAGGTGCCTTCCGCTTCATACTATCAGGGAAATTAAATCCTTCTTCGTTTTCCTTGTTATCATTCTCTATCATCAGACAAACAAAAGCATTATAAACTTTGTATGGGAACGATGACCCTGATCATTGGCATCCATATTAGGAGTTTCAACACCTATGTAGTGTTGCGTGGAAGTAATGTAAATGAAGATTGAACTTCTATATTAGGAATAGAAATCAATAGTAAAAATGGAACTAAGAAATCCTTAATTTGACATACTTGTTCTAACTCAGATTATGATATGCTTATTATTGGTCAAAATGGACTTAAGAAATCTTCGGACTAACCTATAGCATTGAATTGTGCAGTGAGCTTAGAATTAAAAAGACTGATTCTGGCTGCCACCTCCATGCTTCTATAGATGTTCACCAAGACATCCACATGTGGAGTTGGCAACGGCTCTATTCAAAATAAAATTAATCAATAATTTCAAAACTTAAAGGTAACTCTATGTTCAAAAACAAAACAAAAAATAGGAGCAAGAGGAAAATAGAAAGAATGCATTCATTTCAAGCTAATATAATACCTCTCCGCCCCATTGGCACTTTACAAACAAGACATGAGGAATTGTTCTTTAGGGACGACACAATGCAAGAACTTCATACACCACATCCTTACCAGATTATCAATTTTCTTTGGGAAGGTTATTTGTTTATAAAAGAGGACAGGGAAGTTGAAAACTTATAATCAACAAAAAAAAATTGTCTTCATAAGATGTAGAAAATATAAAATATGGACCCCAAGAATATAAATATTTTATATGGTCATATCAAATTGATGATTGATCAAATGCCAAAACATTCAGGGCACATGCAGTAGTTCCCTGTTCTTCATAGGTTACCAAACAGATCTCATACCTCTAGCATATCTTGTAAACCCTTAACATGGCAACATAAATGATAAAACGGACAGTGGAATCTATAAACCCCACCTTGACAAAAGAAAATACAAAATGAATTGAGAGTTTACCTGATCATGATTTAAAAACTCAACAATATGCAAAGACTTACCTTCAAAATACATGGTTACAAGAAAGTGAAGTTGCCCGATTCAGCAAGCCCTGGCTGCAACCAAAACCAGATTGACATGTAAGTAAAGTATCAAAAACTAATAAATTAGCAGGTATTATTTAAAGGCAGAAAAACAAAGATGGGTTTATAATCACAATTCCAAAATATTTCTTACAATATCCCCCTTCCTAACCTTTTAACTCATTAAGCTATGGTGATTTAGGAACACTTCCCTTAAAGTTTTTTGATCACATAAATACAATTCTAAATAAAACCAAGTAATTCCTTACCTTTCTTAAAGTTTGATAAACCAAATTTGGTCCCAATGAATGTTAACCATCATCATCATATAAAAGTTTAATCTTCTTTTTTTCCTTCATAAACACTTCTTTCATTCTAAATGCTTCAAAGCCTTTTATTATTCCTATTGTTTCTATAATTAAGCATGTTGAGGATGTGTCGATGGTAGAGATTACAGTTCCAAAGGTTAACCATCTACAATTCTTATATGAAAAAGATGCACTCAATTGCCAATTTAATGAGTATTGGCCTCCTATTTTGGAGTTATACTAATGGATTCATTCATGTTGGACAAAGAAATGAGAGATCTTTTTTTTTTTTTTAAATGTTTTTGTATTGTTCAATTTTTTGATCATATTGATTATTATAAATTTTTGAGGAAGATCTAGGTGGTTTTGGGGAAATGCGAGAGTTTTTATAATTCCTTATTTTCCATATTTTGATCCTAATTCTATGTCAATTACTAGAATGAGAGAGTTGAGGTTCATCAACTTAAATTTATTAAATAAAAATATAATTTAATAATATATAATTATTTATTTTCAGCCTAAAATATGAATATAAATAATTTAAAAAGGTATTTAAAGTTCGGTAGAAACATTAAACAAATAATGTAAAATAATGAAATTTCTCATGTTTTCATAACATCCAAAGTGATACGGTTCTTATTATTATATATCCAGATTATCTTTAATATCCTTAAAAAAGGAATTATGGTTAACAGTTCTTTGTTTTTTATTATTATATTTGGAGCATCGTTAATATTTATATTTTTTGAGGATTATAAAAAAGTGATCATGTTCTTATTATTATATATTCATTATATCTTTAATATTATAAAAAATAATTTTTTATGGTTACGGTGACAAAGACCTAGGGTGGATGATGGCTCCTTACAATGACGAAGACCTAGGGCGGATGATGGCTCTTTACAATGATGAATACGTAGGGCGGATGATGGCTCGAGATGGCTTACTACTTCTGCAACTCCTCAGGTATGCTCTCCTTTTAAATCAAAATTTTGCTAGAAATTTCAAGTTATGAAGATCAAAGGATATAAAAGATGGGTAGGTGAATACTTTCATTAGGAGGTATAAGGTATAGTATATGGTTTATCTTAAACATAAAATTCACACCGAAAGGTTGATAAGATGAAAAGAATCCTTAAAAGAATATATTATTGATTAACAAATAAATGGTCGGGTTTCATTTATCTGGTGTTAATATTTTAATTTATGTTAATCACTTAGGTGGCAATCAATTAGCTACCAAAGTAATTTTTAAATATGATTAGGCAAATGTAAAAAAGTAAACACATAAACGGATGTCTTTTTAATAGCTAGGAAGTTAATGATTGAAATCATAGCCATTTATTTTGTGTGACTACTAAGAATATTCCAGCCATATTTAATCGTGTCCATAGAAAACTTATTAAGCACTAAACCTCTATTAAATCTGCCCATTGTCAATAGGTGTACGCCTTTCACCGTAAATATTTGTTTTCTAACTAAATTATCTTTTTTTTTTTCTAACTTATTTTTATAAAAGACATGAGTAGATGAATACATGATCATGAATCTTGCTTCCAGACACCAAATTAGTATATACTTGCTTTGCTCCTCTTTGAATTTGAACTTGTAACCTTCAAGGTGGAAACACATGTTCTTAAACATTACATACATATCTATTTTTTAATATTGTTATAAATATTATGTTAATGTGATTATATTATTCAATACTAAGCTACATATAATTACTTTATAATACATCTATAATGCCTATTTATATGTAGCTTGTACATATTTGAATAAATGAGTGAAAAATGAATGAAAAAAGTCATAAACTTGAATCTTAAATCTCACATCTAGATGTTATATTGAAATATTAACAAGTAAGAAATGATCAATATAATATATAAAATTTATAAATTAGTTTTTTTATTAGTCTCTATTTTGCTGGGTATTATAGTTTTTGGTACAAAGTCAAAATATACAAAGTCAAAATAATTTAACTTTCTATTAATTTATATAGTGATTAATTTGTATAGTGATTGCATATTTCTTCAATATTTTATGAATTGTTTTCCTAGAAATTAAAATGATTTTTAATTAATTTTATAAATTTATAATCTTGTTTTCTTATTGTTTTGATGGATAGTGATGGGACTAAATACCCTTGGTGGAGGGCATTAGTTTCCAATGATTTTTTATATCTTCAAAATTGATTTCAAAAATATGAAAAAATAAAATTTAACACTGGTGAAAAATTAGGTGCACTTAATTCTCTAACATAGGGTATTAACTCGTTCTTGAATCAAGCAAAGTAATTGATTTATTCAAATCATGACATGAAACACTCGAACTTTGCTACACTTCCTAATAACTCTTGCCAACCGCTTCACCATCATTCTCACACCATTCTCCACAGCCATGTTGGGCACTTTTCCAACTTATCCTTCTATTTTGTTTGTTTGAGTTGTGTTCTACCAAAGAAAAGGTAGTTATAGATCTAGTTATAGTTTGAGCCATGGCATTGGTCTTATTTGGGTCATAATTTAGTATCCCAACTCACTCCCTCCTTCTATTGGTTGGTCGAGGAGGCCTAACTAGTTCATTCATGGTTGATCCAGATTATATTGAGAATGAAATGAAGGAAGAGATATTACAAGGAAATACACAGTGATATTGAAAGAAACACAAAGATACAATAATACATCATTTATATTAATGAAATAAATGTACAAAAACTATAAAAATATAGAGTGAATGAACTCGCTAGAATGGCGGAGCTTATCTCTGAGAAGAAATGTGACGACTATGCTCATTCGCGAGAAGATAATTACAATGAGGCTCCAAAGGCCTTTTTAACATAAATTATAAATGAGAAAACCCTAAACATCCAAAACTCTAACCCCGGAAGATGAAACACCAAAAGGATTGTGGGCCGCGATGGGGGTAATTGATACATCAACTTATCGAGGGCCTAACTTTTTCATACAATATTCGGTTGGGGCATTCGATACCTCACAAGAAATTTCTAGTCGAGGAGTATAAAATCCACAAGGGGACAATGCATGTTGTTAGCAACTCTTGGTCCTCAAAATTCCAAAAAAAGATCGTTTAGGGCCTCAAAATGGCCCCAAAAGTTTAGGACCTGAAAAACTATAGAAAAATGGCAAAGGTGGAAAACCATGTTTTGAGTCATTGGAATAGGTGGGTGGCCACCGATAACCATCTGGATCATTCATCCCCACTTAGGAATCAATGGTTCCCATTGCGTCAAGTTCCCATGGGAGATGGGGAAGCTTTTACTGAATCTGAACCTTGTTGAGTTGCTTTCCTTGCAGAAGATGTTGTCCTGCTTAGCTTGTTGAAGGTTGTTATGAATCTGTTTCGAGAGGCATTGGATCCATTCGACCAATCTAGTTGTATGATATTCCTTGGTCTGAGTGTAGGAGGACTCTGTTAGTGAAGATGCAACCCGAGGAGATATATCAATGGGGGCTACTGGCTGAAACCCCGAGCACACCTAAAAAGGGTTGTGGCCAATAGAGCTATGAAGGGCTCTATTATAGCTTGAATTGACTAGGAAGTGTGAAGGAACACTATAGGTGAATCAATAATACCTCTACGCTCTTCTACAATCCTTTTGAACTACTTATGCTAGACAAAAAGGTCGTGGGCCAAGGCCAAAGTGGTTGCAATGTCCTTTTGTTCACCTTCTGGCCATATTGTGAGGAGGTTCAACTTTGCGGTATGAGAGATTACTTTGTGGCACCGTTTTGTTGGGACAATATTCATAACTACCTCTGGTACCCTATAGAGTTGACCCCCCAGAGTAATAATGACACTATGAGGTCGAGGCTCATAAACAACATGATGCTTCCACATATACAACTGGCCTAACAGAACATCACAGACTTATGTTAGGTGTTAGCGTTTGGTCCACGCTTGTGCATGTACCATTCTTCTTGTCAATGAGGAGTTTTAGACCTAGGGTCCGTCCAGAGTTGTCCAACAAAACCCCAAAGCAATGACATATCGATCCTCAGCTAAGGCCGAGGAAGGTCTCACCTGAGATGCAGAGAGGATCACAGAGACCATAAGGTCTTGTGACATGGATGAACGATTAAACATACAAAAAATTACTACAATTGGAATCCATGTAACTTAGGTCTGATAACCTATTAAGGACTAAGAATTAAAACTATACACACATATTCAACTCATTCATAACAAACACATATTAGGTCAGAACTACAATATATTTATTACTGGAAGTATTCCATTACATCAGAGATATATAGTGCATTTAACAATTGCCTATGACAACCACATAACTTCATATCATTACTATATAAAATAGTGGAAATACAACATAATGCACCATGTGCCTTGCATTAGGACTCAAACATATCAAAGAAACATGAATATATTCAAAACTTTGTTTGTGCTCGCGTGCAAAACTGAACCCAAACTTTGGTTGCCAGCATGCCCCCACCACTATTATCTAGCTCATCCTCGAGCCAACTATTATATATTCTTTAGGAGGGTAGTTGGAGAAAGGAAAGATAATAATTCTTCTGAAGAGTTGGGATTGTGTCGAGTTGCTCAAATCAAAACCTTCACTGGTGCATGTGGAAGTTAAAGTTCCCCATTACGCACTATTTGTTGAATAGTGGTGAGGTTCCCTCAAGAGAGAGCATCATTATCTGCTTGTATTTTTGGTTTGGGATGGTTAGGATGAGAAATATTTCTCAGCCAGTCTAATTTTTGGGGGTTGTGGAGAGATGACAGGATGTGAGAGTAGGGATGGCATGAACGGGATTGACTAGAGGAAGTTGGATTGACTTTCTTGCTCCAGGGGAGGTTGTGATGACAATGGGTGGGAGGAGGGTGTTGGGAAAGCCATTGAGTAGGTCCTCATCTTAACAATAAATGGGATGAAGCATGGATAATAGTCAAGCAACTCTAGGCATAGGGGGATGGGGATTAGTTTTGAGAAAAAAACATGGTTCAGAAAGTTGGGGGTTATGAAGTTGATATTTTTGAGAATAAGGGGTGGGAGGATGATGACTGAGAAGGGGTTGAGATACTAACTACCTCATGGAAGACTTCGGGATAGCCTCTTAGGTTGGTTTATTGCACTGGTGATAAAAGAATATGGATAGCTGACCAAGACATGCCATGATAGGGGAGTGGGAGAATCACAGGGAGATGACAAAGGAAATCATGACAGGAGCTGGTAGAGAATTACGCTATCTAGTAATCGGGGGAATGAAATATATAGGTGGGAGATGGTGGGGATGGGGAGGTAGGACGATGCAACAATGTGAAGGAAGGGATGGCATGAAGGGTAAGAAGGAAGTGACTGAAAACTGTAGAGGAAGGGTGGATCGATATTGTAGATCGGTCGTACTGGAGAGGGTTATCAGAGAATGTGATACTGGCACCCAATGTGTACTTGTGGACATGGCTCAAATGATATTATTTTCCCCTTTGGAATCTGAAGCGTCAAGAACGTCACCAACACCCACATGATTTGTACATAAAGAACACCCCATGCTTGTTGGAAAAAATGTAGTCGTACTTGGAAGTATTGATGATATGCACCCTATGTCACTCGATTGATATCACCTAAGTGATTGATATGAATGATTGCATTGTCAAAATGTGAATTATACCGACTGTGAGTTGTGCTAAAGACTCTACAACCTATGATAATATTATTGTGTTGATACATAAAGATGACAAAGGTTAAATTGTGTTTGACCCTCGAGGGCCATAGTACACCTTCAACCAACTATTATTGATAAGAACTTTGAGGGATTGTCCTTGTAGGGTTTCGATCTTGGAGGAACCTAATTCACTGATGTAGACTAGCCAAAATAGAACTTCTTTGGTACATTCATCTTGTGATGGTATGATACACTTTGGTGATCTTTGTACATGCTTGGTACATGGCTATAGGCATGTTTTGCTGATATTGAGCATCTAGTCAAGAGGTGTTCTTGGTGATCATAGATCTGGTTTCATTTATTTTGAGTATCAATGGTGGTGATAGGTTGATGATGGTATGTCAGTGACTGTGACTGTGAAAGGTTGATTACAGGTTGATTATTAGAGGTATTGATAGTATCAGTGATAGTGACAATTTGTTCTACACTTATATTTCAGGGCAAGAGGACGGGGAAAGGAAAGGGGATTGTATCCTCCTTCCGGTTGGTGTCGGAGAACAAAGGGAGTTGAAGCTTCCTTCAAGTTGGAGCCTATAAATCAGGAGGTCATATCCTCCTTCTGATTGGAGCCTAAGAATTCAGGGAATTGTAGCTTCCTTCAGGTTGGAGCCTATAAAATAGGGGGTTGGAGCCTCCTTCCAGTTATAGCTGGTAAATCAGGGAGTTGTAGATTCCTTTAGGTTGGAGCCTATAAATAAGGGATTGGATCCTGTAAATAGGGGGTTGGAGCCTCCTTCTAGTTGTAGCTAGATAATTGGGAAGTTTGTCCTTCCAATGAATGTAATATTGATATATAAGAAAGAATTACGTGGTTTTCTCCCATTTGGGTTTCCATGTAAATTCTGGTGTATTGTGCATTTGATGTGCTGATTTTGAATGGTATTTATTATGGTTATATGCTCATTATATATTGAATTCAATCATATATGATATATTGTTGATAAAGTTGAAGTTTATATATTGTGATTAAAAGTGGTAAAAGGGTTCATACTGTTTCACCCCCCTCTCTCAGTATTCCAACAAAACATGTATGCAAGTAAATTTCTTGAATTCTGTATTTTATTTTATTAATGGTTTATATTTGGAGCTAGAGAGACAAAGCCTTCAAATCTCTCCTTTTAGATTCATTGAGTTCAAATAACATTTCATATACCCTAGGCGCACCGCTACCCAATGGGCCAGTCTACCATTGCTCTCTGTTAGAAAACGAGGAGATCAAGAGGAAGATCCAAGAACTGCTCCAAAAGGGGCACATACGTCCCAAATCATCACCTTGTGGGATCCCAATCATGTTGGTGCAGAAGAAAGATGGGACATGGCGACTCTGCATTGATTACCGGGCCCTGGATAAAATCATAGTTTGAAATTGGTACTCGATTCCTTGAATCGACGACCTCCTTGATCAACTCATGGGGTCCAAATACTTCAGTAAGATTGATCTAAAGTATGGATACCACCAGGTCCCAATAGAATAGACAAATGTATGGAAGATTGCCTTCAAGTCAAAAGAAGGTCTTTTTGAATGGTTGGTCATGCCCTTTGGTTTGACAAATGCTCCAATAACTTTTATGAGGATGATGGATGATATCTTACGACCTTTCACCCATAATTTTGTAGTGGTGTATCTGGATGACATCCTCATCTACAACAATACTTGGGAAGAACACTTGCAGCATATTCAGTGGGTTCTGCACACCCTCCGGCATCACAAACTATATGTAAACTTGGAAAAATGCTCCTTCGACATGGAAATGATCCATTACTTAGGCTACATCATTGATCAACACAGTGTGCATGTGGATCCAGCGAATATCCAGGTCCTTTGTGACTGACCAGCCCCAACCACACTCAATGAACTTCATAGCTTCTTGGGCCTCACCAATTCCTATTGCAGGTTTGTGTTGGGATTCTCTCATATCGCATGGGCCCTTAGCCAAGTAACCAGAGGTGGCAGTAAGGAACTATTTGTGTAGGGCCTGTCCCAAAAACAAGCCTTCGATGACTTGAAGAAGATTTTGTGCTCATCCTCAGTACTTTCATTACCAGACCTACAACATCCATTTAAGATCAAGACAAATGCTTTAGACTATGTTGTGGGCATCGTTCTCACTCAAAATGACCACCTTGTGGCATATCATAGTGAGACACTATCAGATGTTGTCTGTAAGTACCCTACTTATGACAAAGAACTGTACTCCATTGTGCAAGCCTACTACCAGTGGAGACATTACATTCTTGGGAAGGAGACAATCATCCACACTAATCACAAGCCACTACAGTTCATGCAGACCCAAGGAAAATTGCAAACTGATGGCCATCAGAAGTGGTCCACATACTTACAGTAGTTCCACCTCAACATCAAGTATAAAACAAGAAGTACCAACTGAGTTTTTGATTGCCTCAGCCGACCTCCAATCGCGACACTCACCATGGTGCTAGAATCTTGCGACCACAAGACCTCCGGATGGCCCCACCTCTATGAGACAAAACCTGACTTCTCCACCACCTACCAAATGTTGGGCGCCAACTCAATGGTTGCTAATTTCCATATTCAAGATGAATTTTTGTGCCATCTGGGCCATCTCTACATTCCATCAAGAGAGCAAGCGAAGCTCATTTTGGAATCTCACTACAGTCGGGTGCCAGGACACTTTGGCGTCAAAAAGACAATGGCAGTGTTGCAGAAACATTTGTACTGGCCAAAAATTCGACACGATGTCGACAAGTATATTAGGTCCTACACCACTTTCATTATTTCCAAACCGAACACCAAGAAATAGGGCCTGTACACCCCTCTGCCTACTCCTGACAAGTCATGGGAGTCCATCTCAATGGACTACATGTCAGGCCTCCCATCCACCAAGAAGGGAAATGAATGTGTTTTTGTGTTTGTTGATTGTTTTTCCAAGATGGTGATTCTAACCACCTACAAGAAGAACATCACAGTAGAAACCACTGCCAAGCTTTTATTTGAATGAGTATGGGTACATTTTGGGATCCCACAAACCGTTATCTCATACCATGACAGTCGGTTATTCAACACATTATGTTTGAGCCTCTGGTCACTACTGGATACCAAGCTCACCAAATCCACCACCTTCCACCCCCAAATAGATGGCCAAACTGAGGTCATCAATCAAATGATCATACATATCCTGCACGTGTACAATTCAAAACACCCCCGCACATGAGATGAGATTCTTCCCTATGTTCAGCATAGCTACAACCGAGCCCTGCATAGCTCAACTGGCCACATCCCCTTTCAGGTGGGGTTGGGATTCCAACCATTGGGCCCGATGGATGTTGCACTACCCCTGGTTACCACCTCAGCTGACTCGTCCCCTGCTCCACCAAAAGCTGACAAAGCCACTCAGTTCATTGAGTGGATCCAACACATCCTCCAATAGGTTCAGGATATTCTATAGAAGTCTAATTCCAAGTACTAGAAATGCCATGATCAACATCGGGTGCCACATATGTTCCAAGTGGGAGACAAAGTTTGGTTTCACTTGCAGAAAGAACTCCTTACAGAGCTCCATCAAAAGCTTCTCCCACTCTATTATGGATCATACGCCATCACCAAGTTTCTGGGTGACAATGATTTTGAGCTCAACATTCCTCCTTTTGTTGGCCTGCACCCAGTCTTCAACGTGGCTCTCCTTCGGCCATATTTCCCACCATTATTGGACACCTCAGAGATAACAGAGCAGTTGAAACCAATAGAGCTCAACCCTGACTGCATGCAACAAGAATCCAGTGATAATATTTTGGACACATAGATCAAGGGCACTTGACAGCAAAGGATCCAACTTTATCGAGTTATCAAAGCAGGGCAGCTCCTCCACCAAGGCAAGTCGCTCACCCGAGGCCAAATTCAGCAGAAATTTCCTCATCTGATGGGGGAACTCAATGAAATGGATACCATTTCTTCCTAAATAGGGAGGATTTATTCATGTGGTTATCGGTGGCCACCCACCTTTTCCAACTCACTCAAAATAGGTTTCTGGCAATTTTGGCAGTTTACTATTTTTAGCAGTTTTTAACTTCTTGGGCCATCTTGAGGGCCTAAATGAAGGTTTTTTGGGATAGAGATTCTCATTGACTCTTGATGGCTTTGATTGATCTCCAAAAATTAATCTCCTCTACGATACCTTTCCAATGGGCTATCGTGCGCCTAAAACGAAGATCGTATGCAAAAGTTACGACCCCGTGAAGTTGATGTACTAACTTACCCAAACGGAGCCCACATGACTTTTGGCACCTCATCTCCTAGGGTTAGGTTTTTGGATGTATAGGGATTTTGAAATTAATTTTTATTGTAAAAAGGCCTTCAGAGCCTCATTTTAATCATCTTCTTGTGAATGAGTACAGTCATCCCACATCTTCTCAGAGATAAGTCGCTACCATTCCAACAAGCTTATTTTTCGCTACATTTTACAGTTTCAGCTTATTTCTTTATTGACTAGAAAACCAATTTTACTGTATCTCTATTATTTTGTGTTAAGCATATTTTAATAATTTGTATTCATTCTATTGTGCTCATAAAAACTGGATCAATGGTATCAGAGCGGTCTTCTCCTTGTTGTCTTAATGCATGTCCCCAATGAGGTCAGGGTACAAAGAATTGAGTCTCAAGCTTGTTTCTCTTGAGGAAAAAATATCTTACATGCCCAAGCGACCTCTCATGGTAGGAGAAAATAAATATGATGGGACAAGAGATCATTTCAAAAAGTTTCTTGAGGAAGCCCTTACGCAATAGAGGAATGAGATGATGGATAGTTTCGTGCAAATCCTTCAGCGGCTACCAATAGGCAACTCATCTTCCTTGAGCAGAGGCGTCGCTCCCTTAAAGGTACACATAAAATTTGATATTCCTATATTTGAAGGTCAAATAGATGCAGATATTGTAGACAAGTGGTTGAATCTACTAGAAGGGTATTTTTCTGTCCATGACTTTTCTAATAGAGAAAATATTACTTTTGCACTCCTCAAATTCGTTCCCCATGTCAAAAACTGGTGGGAAACTTTGTGTGAGCAAAAGGAAATAGAGGAACCCTCATTATTTACAGTCATGGCCACCTGGGAATCCTTCTAGGATGCTATTAAGGAACAATACTACCCTGTCGGAAGTTATGACGACTTGTATACCAAATGGACCACACTACGGAAAGAAAGAGACCAAGCAGTGGTAGAGTTCACAAATATCTTCCATACTTTGCACACCAAGTTGGGTATCAAATATTCAGAGCGACATATGGTGCTCAAGTATTTTCGTTCTCTGCATAGATACATCCAGACTGAAATGGAATTTCTGTATATCTCGTCCTTGGGTGCGGCCTACCAATATGTCGTCAAAATCAAGCAGAAGCTCAAAAAAAAAATGCGACAATTTGGGCCTGGGAACCCCTCACAGAAAAAGGTAGGAAGGGGTGGCGCCAACCCATAGAACAAAGGACAATGCAAATATGGATGGTGTCAGGAAAACCAGTCCAAGTCGCAAGAAAAGGACATAAAAAAGACAAAGAAAGATACCGGGAAGTGGTACAACTTCCATAAGATCCCTTGGCATAACACTGCTGACTACCACTCAAATCAGTCACTAGTGGCAGAAGTGAAATCCTCTGAATCAGATGCAGGTT
>SNQJ01S0187860.1:6283-16645 GCA_010110895.2 Picea sitchensis | reverse complement strand
CTATATCCCGTTTCCCTCTTGCGCTCTAAAGCTATCAAATCTAGAATTAAATTTCTATCTACCTTCATTAACTATATTAAATGTCGTCTACCTACTAAGGATGAGAGATAAAGGCTCAAGGTCCATTTACAATATACAAGTGCTCCCTTCTCAAATGGATCATTTAAGATTTGCGCAACAATTCCAAAGTGTTTTCAAAATTTGTGCTGGTTGGTCCAACTATCCGATTGTCTCCGCGTTGGCTTGCTTGGTGTGGGAGATTCTCGTGCATCATACTCCCTCGCTTGAAAACTTTCATGGGCTCCTGTCCATGAGCTTCTACATGCTTTGTCCATGCTTCTGTATCTCTGCTTCACCTTCCCAGCTAGCGTCTTCGACTGGATGGTTCTTCCACTTGACCAGATACTCAAAGTATTCTTTCCTCCTGGTCTTCTTACCAATCCTCTTGTCCAGTATTCACTCCATCTGTGGCTTCTCTGCAACCGACATCTGTTTCGTCCACTGGATCATTGGCTACTCATATCCAGTCTCTGCTTCTCCAGCTCTATATGGGTACAAATCAAAGATATTGAATATCGGATATATTCTGATCCCATCGGGTAATTCAATCTCATAAGCATTGTCCCCAAATTTTCTCAAGACCTTGCATGGTCCGATTTTCTTCATCTTCAATTTATTGTATGTTCCTCTCGGGAACCTTTCTTTCCTCAAATGTGCCAGAACTAGATCACCAACCTCAAACTGAAGTTGTCTCCTATGCTGATCGGCTCTGCGTTTATACTCCTGGCTTGATTCCAGCAGTCGTTGCTTCACCTGACTGTGAAGTTCTTTCATTGTCTCTACAAAATCTTTCGCACTAGCGCTCCTAGTCGTAGTCTGTTCTGAATACCTCAGTTCAAAAACTCCTCTCGGCTGCATCCCATAGACAACCTGGAATGGACTCTGTCCTGTGCTCTGATTCATTGAGTCATTGTATGCAAACTCTGCCTGTGGTAATATGTGGTCCCAACTGTTGTGGTGCTCTGTCACCAAGCTTCTTAGCAAGTCTCCCAGACTTCTGTTGACCACTTCTGTTTGTCCATCCATCTGCGGATGATATGCAGAACTAAACACCAAGTTAGTTTCCAACTTCTTCCATAAGGTCCTCCAAAAATGCCCTATGAATTTCGTATCTCTGTCCGAAACTATGCTCCGTGGAAAACCATGAAGTCGAATGACCTCTTTGAAAAACAGGTTCGCAATGTGAGTCGCATCACTGGTCTTCTAACATGGGATAAAATGTGCCATCTTGGAAAATCTATCCACCACCACAAAGATTGAATCAACACCTCTTTGTGTTCTTGGCAACCCCAATACAAAATCCATGCTTATCGCATCCCATGGCCTCTCTAGTATGGGCAATGGTTGATAGAATCCCGCATTCTGCTTCCTCCCCTTCGAATGCTGGAAAACTCTACATCTGTCAATGAATCTCTTGACATCCGCTCGCATCCCTGGCCAAAAATATGACTCGTTCATTTTCGTGAACGTCTTGTCGTGGCCAAAGTGTCCTGCTAATCCACCACTGTGTTTCTCCTTTAACAAGTTCTCCCTCATGGAGCATTTCAGAATACACAGTTGATTGCCTCTGAACAAAAATCCCTCCTGGATCATATAGTCTATCCAAGGACTTCTATCTCTAAGAAATGGATTCTCAGTTGCTTCATACGCCTCTCTGAAATCTTGATCTTCTGCGTACATGTCCCTGAGATCCTCAAAACCCAACGTGTTGACTCGAAACTCCTGCAACAGCAAACACTTCCTGCTTAAAGCATCAACAACTTTGTTGGTAGTACTAGAAATATGCTTGATCACAAAAGTGAAATTCTGCATATACTCAACCCATTTGGCATGTTTCTGATTCAACTTCTCCTATTGAGTCACAAACTGCAATGCATGATTGTCACTGTACAATAAAAACTCTTTCGGGATCAAGTAATGCCTCCATTTCTTCAATGCTTGTATAATAGCATAAAACTCCTTATCATACGTGGATTATTTCAATTTCGCTTCATTCAACTTCTTGCTGAAATATGCGATTGTCTTGTCTTCTTGACTTAAGACTGCCCCGATTGCAAATCCGCTTGCATCACACTTCGCCTGAAATGCCTTCAGGAAATCCAGCAATGCCAAAACCGGTTGTTCCGTGATCTTCCATTTCAACAGATTGAAACTCTTCTCAGCCTCTGTTATCCAGTGAAAAGACTTATGCTGCTTCTTCACTGTATCCATCATTGTTGCACTAATTCCACTGAAATTCCTGATGAACTTTCGGTAGAAACTAGCCAATCCGTGAAAACTTCTCACCTCAAAAATATTTCTCGGTGATGGCCAATTCTTAATCACTTCCACTTTACCTGGATCCATCCTCAACTCATTTTCCAAAATAACAAACCCAAAGTAAATGAGATCTGTCTTCATGAATGAGGATTTCTTCATATTTATCAATAGCTTCTCCTGCTGTAGTTTCTGCATCACTGTAGCCAAATGCTTCAGATGTTTGGCCACTGATTTACTGAAAACCAGTATGTCATCCAAATACACAATGACAAATTTCCCGATGAACTCCCTCAGTACTTCGTTCATCAACCTCATGAAGGTAATTGGCGCATTTGTTAAGCCAAAAGGCATAACAAGCCATTCATACAACCCTTCGTTTGTTTTGAATGCTGTCTTCCATTCATCACCTTCTCTCATGCGAATCTAGTGATATCTGCTTTTCAATTCAATCTTTGAAAAATACTTAGCTCCACTTAATAAATCCATCAGATCATCCATCCTCGACAATGGAAATATGTACCTGATGGTTATCTTATTGATCTCCCTCGATTTAGTACACATCCTCCAGCCTCCGTCTTTCTTCGGACTGAGTACTGTTGGAACAACACATGGACTCAAGATTACCCTCACTAATCCTTTGTCCAATAACTCCTGGACTTGCCTTTTAACTTCTTCATTCTCTTGTAGCATCAATCTGTACGCAGCTTTGTTTGGAAAACTGACTCCTGGTATGAGATTAATATGATGACTCACACTCCTAATCGGTGGCAATGAACGAGGTAATTCATCCACTATTATGTCAGCGAACTCTTCCAGCAGTTCCTGAATTTCATCTGGTAAATCATCCACTCTTGTGCTAGTCAAAACAATCTTCGGTTTCCTGACCACAATGAACTGTGGATCCTCCTTCTTCTTAACTTCTGTAAGAAGTTCCTTCCCACTCATGAGAAGTACTGTGTTGCTTACTTCCAGCTTCACCTCCTTATCCATGATTGGAAGCAACATGTGTGTCCTCCCATTCTTCTCTAGGGTGTATGTGTTCATTCTCCCATCATGAATCACATTTTTGTCATATTGCCATGGTATACCCAACAATAGATGAGAAACATCCATAGGAATGACATCACATAAAATATTATCATTATATCCACCTATCTTGAATTTAACCAAGCATTGTTTAGTGACAGTTACCTGGTGTCCTTTTTGTAGCCACGAAACTCTGTATGGGCTTGGATGATCAGTCGTTTCCAGCTCCAGATTCTCTACCATCTCCGTAGAAACGAGATTATCCATGATACCACTATCTACGATGACCTTGCATACCCTGTCCTTGGTCTTACAAGTAGTCCTGAAAAGTCTGGTCCTTTGGACTGAACTTTCCACCTCCTTCTCAGGTGTCAAAAGGGATTTTCGCATCATGAGTGATCTTCCACCTTCTGTGTCTTCTGCCTCAACATCCCGCCTCTGCACTTCGATGATGTGAGATTCTCCAATGTCCTTCTTTTTCTCTGGATCGTAAGACTTGTGCCCATTTTTCCCGCATGTGAAGCATGTGATTACTCCACCTCTTCCTCTTCCTCTACCTCTAGTACAAGGAAAAGTGTTATTGTCAGCGTAATCTCCTCTCTACTCATTATGCTATCCTCTTTGTTCAATATATGGCTTCCCTCGTTGTGAGCTTCCACCTCTCTCTATTCGAGTCTGAGGTTTCTTCCATTCCTTCTTGGGCTTCTGGAATTTATCCTGGGAAGCTACTTTGCCTCTGGGCTAACTTCTGCCTCATCCCCTCTGACTCTATTTTCAACTCAACTTTTCTTTAGCTTTCAGAGCCATCTGATAAGCATCTTCCACCATTTAGATGGTTACCATGCTCATCTCATCTTGGATATCATATCTCAGGCCATTAATATATCTGGCAACTTTCTCATCATCGCTCTCCTGATGACCTGCTCTGATGTTCAGTCTGTAGAATTCCTCAGTGTATTCTTTCACTGTCATGAACTTCTGTCTCAGGTTCTGCATCCTCCTGAATAGAGTAATTTGATAATCCCTCGGGATGAATTTCGCCTTCATCTTCGCGATCATCCGATCCCAACTCTTGATCTTCTGCTTGCCTTTGCAGTGTCTATCAACTTGTATTTCATCCCACCACAATGTTGCATGTCCTTTCAAGCGCGTAACAACATGCTTGACTTTATTATCCTCTTCGACATCTTCATAGTCGAAGTATGTATCGAGATCTCTAATCCAGTCTAGAATCTCCTCTACATCCAAGTTTCCCTCGTAAACTGGAATGTCCATCTTTTCCCTTGAACCCATCCTGGAAATAGCTCTGATCAAATGTTCGTTTGATGCATCTTTAGCTACAACTTCTTCTTCACGTTCAGCCTCTATTTCACTATCGGAATCACTCAGATCCCCTGCACTGGCTGTGTGTCTTTGCACTGCCTCCATGTCTTCGAGTCTGGCTCGGAGATCACGCATCTGTCTCTCCATGGCTGGATCTGTTCCCTACCTGCCTCTTTGTCGTGGAATTTCCCTATCCTCTGGGTCAGGTGATTGCCTATCTCTTCTCGGCGGCATAGTGAATTCTCTTTCTCTGCTACAGAAAGCAAAGAATATTTTTGAGCTCTGATACCACTCTGACGCAGCTGCACCTGCAGGCATATCCACTCACAGGATATTTTCTCTCTCGGCCCGAAGAACACTAACCAGTCCTTCTATTTCCCTATTGGTAAATCGGCACCCACAGATCTCTTCGCACAATCCCCCTCTCTTTACTTATCGGGGAATCGGAACTCACGACTTCGCGAGTCCAATGGTCGAGCGCTGCACTCTCGAATACTTGAGTGTCGATAAAGTCAACGTTGACCTTTTCCTTTACCCTGTTGGAACCTTCTCTATCGGGATCTTGACACTCGCGGTGTGGAGCAACTTGGTTCTCCGACTCCCGAGTCCCGATATGCTGAAACTCCGATGAGCTCGTGGCTTTGACTTTTCAATGGTCCCGTCACCTCCTCGGGATTTCGGATTTCACGGGATCGCGAACCCTGATGTCTAATGTTCGGGACTTCTCTCTACAAACCTCGATGAAGCATGCCACCTGTCCTCCACTATCCGACTCTGCTATGGCCCACACTCTTCTCTTTTAGCTATCGGGATATCGCGATTCTCATTGCAAGAATTTGGAGTTTCAATCCACAAAACCACGATCCACGATATACATGTAGATCCAAAGACCCTCGTGGTCCTGATCAATGGCTCTGCCCCTCCTGATATTTTATCCTTTTGAGAATACTCTGTTGTATCTCCCCTGCACCTCTGCAAGATCTAGCGACACTCGGATTGTCGCGAATTATCCTCGGAGAATATCGACCGCCTGTTTCTTCTCAGATGACTTCTGAAAATTGAACCAAGTCTTCCTTCCATGAAAACTTGTTCGTTTGCGCGAAAACTTGCAACGCCTTCTTGAACACTTCACGCACCTACTCACTACACTGTCCTTCAACGAACTCAACAACCTATCCTTCCTGAGCTTTTCCCACGGCTTTAAGTTCTCAGAAGGAACTACTTGCTCGCACTACTTGCGGAAACCCTTCAACCATGCCTAAGTGTTGAAGTCTCTGACTCTGCGCATACCTACAGCAGCAGTCTCTCAACGCTTTGCTTAGGTTCACAACCCTGAAGCTTCACTTGGCCTGCGTACTCCTTGCACGGCTCCTGTGCCCAACTACACTTTGAGAAAATGAGAACAAAAGTTTTCTCTAACTGAACCCTCTGTCAACACACTCCTTATAGACACTTCAACTGCACTCCTTGCAGGAATTCTCGGGCTCAGATAGAGAAGCAATTGAAACTCATTCCTTCACCCCTCTCAGACTTCAATTCAAGCATGAAATCATATACACAACATATAAAAGTAAATGTATAACTGGAAGCAAACATTCATGAGCATATCATTCAGCATCAATACACAGAGAAAAGACACAAAACCATGAATTTGAATCAAAGCTTTCTTCTATTAATTCAAATATTTGTACATGGGTGTTCTTCACACATCTCTCTGCATGCTCTTGCTCTTTCTTCCTTGATAATGTTACAATGCACAATGAGGGTGTCTATATCCCGTTTCCCTCTTGCGCTCTAAAGCTATCAAATATAGAATTAAATTTATATCTACCTTCATTAACTATCTTAAATGCCATCTACCTACTAAGGACGAGAGCTAAAGGCTCAAGGTCCATTTACAATATACAAGTCCGCCCTTCTCAAATGGCTCATTTAAGATTTGCGCAACAATTCCAAAGTGTTTTCAAAATTTGTGCTGGCTGGTCCAGCTGTCCGATTGTCTCCGCGCTGGCTCGCTTGGTGTGGGAGATGCTCCTGCATCAGGAATCCCTCATGCAACAGAGGAACGAGATGATGGATAGTTTCGCACAAATCCTTCGGAGGCTACGAACAGGTGATGCATCTTCTTTTAACGGAGGCGCTGCCCCCTTCAAGGTATAAATAAACTTCGATATTCCTATATTTGAACGTTAGATAGACACAGATGTTGTAGACAAGTGTTTGAATCTACTAGAAGGGTATTTTTCTATCCATAACTTTTCAAATAGAGAAAAGATTACTTTTTCACTCCTCAAAGCCATTCCCCATGTCAAAGATTGGTGGGAAACTTTCTGTGAGAAAAATGAAATAGAGGAACCTCATTATTTTCAGTCACCGCCACCTGGGAATCCTTCAGGGATGCTATTAAGGAACGATACTACCCTTTCAGAATTTATGACGACCTGTATACCAAATGGACCACACTGCGCCAAGAAAGAGACCAAGTTGTGCCAGATTTCACAAATATCTTCCATACCTTGCACACCACATTGGGTATCAAAGATTTGGAGCAACATCTGATGCTCAAGTATCATGGTGCTCTGCATAGATACATCCAGACTGAAATGGAATTTCTGGACATCTCATCCCTGGGTGCGGCCTACCAATATGCCATCAAAATCGAGCAGAAGGTCAAACAAAAGACACGACAATTTGGGCCTAGGAACCCCTCACAACAAAATCTAGGAAAGGGTAGCCCCAACCCACCGAACAAAGGTCAGAAAAAAGAAGGATAGTATCAGGACAACCAATCCAAGCCGCAAGCAAAGAAGTACACTGGAAAAACAAAGAAAGATACCGGGAAGTGGTGCGACTTCCATAATATCCCTTGGCATAACATTGTTGACTGCCGCTCAAAGCAGTGGCTGGTGGCCGAAGTGAAAGCCTCTGAATCAGATGTGGATTCTGACTCTGAGGTAGAACCAGAAATGGGAAGACGGATCATTGACATAGAACCCAGTGCCACCATTTCTACCACCAAGCTCAAGCCTGGTGAACCAGATGAGTTAGAAGAAGGGGAGCACCTCTTCCATTCACAGATGTGGGTAAAAGGCACCCCACTGCACTTCATCATTGATAGAGGTATCTAGAAGAACCTCATCTCAGCAGAGGTCATCAAGCGGTTGGCCCTGCCAACAACGCCGCACCCACAATCCTACACCATTAGATGGCTCTACCAAGGAAGCGATCCCTGCATCAACAAATAGTTTTGACTGTTGTATGACATCAAGCCCTTCAAAGACGAGGTATTGTGTGATGTTTATCCTCTCGAAGTTTGTGATGTTCTTTTGGGCCAACCTTATTTATGGAAATGTCATGTTGTATATGAGTCTAGACCTCGTAGTTTTATTATTACTTTGAACAGGAAGGTCCCACCTAGTGCTATTTCCTTGATCTCTGCTAAGCAATGCAAGAAGGTCATCTCTAAGAAGGGGAAGTTTGTATTCTTCATTATTCTCTCTTAGAATAAGCAAAAGATCACAACCACATCTAGGGTCTCTGCGGCCGACCTTTCCACACAACAGAAGCAAGTAGATAAGGTCGTGGAAGAATACTTAGATATCTTATCCTCACCTATAGGGGTACCTCTGCACTGCCAGGTCAAGCACCCCATTGATTTGACCCCCGATCCACCGCTTCCCAATGGGCTAGTCTATTGTTGCTCTTTGTTAGAGAATGAGGAGATCAAGAGACAGATCCAAGAACTTCTCCACAAGGGGCACATCCGCCCCATCTCATCACCTTGCGGGAGCCCAATCGGGTTGGTACAGAAGAAAGATGGAACCTAGCGACTCTGTATTGATTACGGAGCTATGAATAAAATCATAGTCAGAAACTAGTACTTGATTCCCTGAATCAAGACCTCCTTGATCAACTCATGGGGGCCAAATACTTCAGTAAGATTGATCCGAGGTCTAGATACCACCAGGTCCCAATAGAACAAACAGATGTATGGAAGACCGCCTTCAAGTCAAAGGAAGGCCTTTTTGAATGGTTGGTCATGCCCTTTGGTTTGAAAAATTCTCCAACCACTTTCATGAGGATGATGGACAATATACTGCGACCATTCACCAATACTTTTGTAGTGGTGTATCTGGATGACATTCTAATTTACAGCAAGACTTGGACCGAACACTTGTAGCATATTCAACAGGTTCTGCACACCCTGAGGTAGAACAAGCTATATGCCAACTTGGAAAAATGCTCCTTCGGCATAGACAAGGTCCATTACCTAGGCTACATCATTGATCAGCATGGTGTACATGTGGATCTAGCCAAGATCCAAGTCATCTGTGATTGGCTAGCCCCAACAACACTCACTGAGCTTCAGATCTTCTTGGGCCTTGCCAATTTCTACCACAAGTTTGTGTTGGGATTCTCCCATATTGCATGGGCCCTCAGTCAAATAAATAGGGGTGGTGGTAAGGCGAAATTTGTGTGGGGCCGGTCCCAACAACAAGTGTTCGATGATTTGAAGCATCGCTTGTGCTCAGCCCCAGTACTTTCACTACCAGACTTGCATCATCCCTTTGAGATCGAGACAAATGTTTCAGACTGTGCCGTGGGCGTCGTTCTCACTCAGCAAGGCCACCTCATGGCCTATCATAGTGAGACACTGTTAGATACTGTTCGTAAGTACCCTACTTGCAACAAATAAATTTACTCCATTGTGCAAGCATGCCACCAGTGGAGACATTACATTCTTGGGAAGGAGAAAGTCATCTACACTGATCATAAGCCACTGCAGTTCATGCAGACATAGGGAAAATTGTAGAATGACCTCCATCAAAAGTGGTCCACATACTTGTAGCAATTCCACCTCAACATCAAATATAAAATAGGAAGCACCAATCGCGTTGATGATTGCCTCAGCAGATCGCTAGTCACGACACTCACCATGGTCCTAGAATCTTGCGGCCATGAGACATATGGATGGCCCAAACTCTATGAGATAGACCCTGACTTCGCCACCACCTACCAAATGTTGGGCGCAAACATAGTTGTCGATAATTTCCATCTTCAGGATGGGTTGTTGTGTCATCTAGGCCATATCTATGTTCCATCAAGTGAGCGAGTGAAGCCGATCTGGGAATCCCACTACAGTCGGGTGGCAGGACACTTCGGCGTCGAAAAGATAATGGCGATGCTACAGAAACATTTCTACTGGCTGAAACTTTGATAGGAGGTCAACAAATATATCAGGTCCTGCACTGCCTGCGCTATTGCCAAACCGACCACTAAGAAATAGGGCATGTACACCCCTCTTCCTACTCCTGACAGGCCATGGGAATCCATATCAATGGACTATATGTCGGGCCTCCCATCCACTAAGCAGGGAAATGACTGTGTTTTTGTGGTTGTTGATTTCTTTTCTAAGATGACGATTATGGTTGCCTGTAATAAGAGCATCACAACAGAGGCCACTGCCAAGCTCTTCTTTGAACGAGTCTGGGTACATTTTGGAATCCCACAAACCATTGTCTCATATCAGGATAGTTGATTTCTCAGCACAGTCTGGTCGAGCCTCTGGTCACTGCTGGACACCAAGCTCACCAAATCCACGACCTTCCACCCCCAAACAGATGGCCAAACCAAGGTTGTAAATTGAATGATTGTGCATATCCTTCGCATGTATAATTCAAATCACCCTCGCAC